>CAVNYN010220332.1:0-60708 GCA_963692815.1 Nyctanthes arbor-tristis
TTGTTGGTATTGTAGACTAGCTGATCACGTGAGAAAATATTGTCCAGCTGGAGCAGGTTCGGCTACTATTCAGATTTGGACAATCCGACTCTCTTGGTGTGAGGGCGGTGGAGATGTGCTATGAAGTATGTGAGTACATCCCCATGGCGTGTCGCTAGGTGTCATGGTAAAGGATGTGTGTTACTTCTAGCGGTTGTATTTACACACGGGCATTGGTTGACGTGATGCAGGGTGTGTGGTTGTAGTAATGTCTATGGCTGATGAGCTCTCTGGAAAGCTAACGAAAGAGTTGCACCACAAATTTCAGCATGTTTATTTCGACATTGAGCCGATGAAATGCTTGGAATTGTTGTTAATTCTAAGTGGTTATATATACTCATGTGATGGAGTATGAGACTGTCAAAGTGTGTCAAAGGCTTGCCTGATAATTTCTCAACTATTATGTACAAGACTGAAGAAGATGAAGATTTTGACTTATTTTGGCAAGGTGGAAATTGTTGGGTTTGTTGCCAAAAATAATCCAAAGTTGAAAAGGAAAAGGAAATAGAAAAAAAAAGAATCCTAGGAGGAAAAGGAATCCAAATCATAGAAGGATTGTCTTGTCTTCCAAGAAAACGAAGCCTATAAATAGGGATGTTTTCTTCTTCTTTTATACACAAGTGGTACAAGTGAGTTGAGAGAAAAATTATTGAGTCTAGCACCTTGAAGAGTTTTCTTGTAACTTTTCGTGGTTTGTTCGAAGGGTAGAAAATTAGGTGTAGTAAAACTCGGAGTGATTTTCTCGGTGTCACTTGGGCCGGGTCAGAGAGTCTTGTGAAGAAAAATAGTAGCTTAGCGTCTTGGGATTTCTTTAATTCTTCGTGGATTAGACAAAGGGTAGAAATTGGTAGATGCGGTAAAGTTTGGTATATTTTTCTTGTAATACTTAGAGATGAGTTTTGGCGAGTGAAAATTCTGTATGGTTGTAAGCGACTTTAATCATATAGTGGAAAACTTTGATAGTCCGTTAAATTCATCATCGTCTTTTATTTTCCGATCTCAATTAAATTCCTTAAACAACGGTCCTACGGGCGTAATCAGAAAATCTACATTAATTCCCAACAGCCCCCTCACCCCTCACAATCACCTTAACCCTTCTCTTCTTTCCTTCTCCTACAAATCCCGAAGACCCAATTTTTATCCCTTTCATGTACTTACCTTTACTCGACCCCAATCCCTTCCGATTCTTCAAGAATTTAGTCCAGAAACTGTACAAGATGATGATGGTGAGGCTTCTAATACAAGAGTTCTTGCTCAAAATGTTCCCTGGACTTCCACTGCTGACGACCTTCGCCCTCTGTTTCAGAAGTACGGGACAGTTGTTGATATTGAGGTTTGTGCTGCTTCTCAGTTAATCCCCCCGCCCCCAGGCGTATAGTGGCTGATAAAATTTTCTGGGTTCCTTTTTGTGTTGAATTTAGCTTTCAATGTACGACAAATCCAGAAACCGGGGGCTGGACTTTGTAACAATGGCATCTCAGGAGGAAGCTCAGGCAGCTATCAGTAATCTCGAATCGTGTGTAAGCTACTTAAAGAATTTCACAAAAAATCCTATTGATGCAGTATTAATTATTAAGAAACCAATTTGTTTGTTTTTGTAATTTGTATATTATATAAACAAACAGAAATTTGAGGGTAGAGTTTTGAAACTTAACTGGGCTAAGCCAAAGAAGAAACAAGGCTCTTCACCAGTAGCTAAGCCAGTGCCGATACATAACCTTTTTGTTGCTAATTTGCCCATTCAAGCTAGAGCAAAAGACCTGAAGGAATTCTTTAATGCTGATAATGGAAATGTTGTTTCTGCTGAAATTATCTTTCATGATAATCCAAGGCAGTCCGCTGGATATGGCTTTGTTTCCTTCAATACCAAGCAGGAGGCGGAGGCGGAGGCGGCACTTGTGGCTTTTCAAGGAATGTTAATCTTCAATTTGGCTTATTGGTTTTCGTCTTTGTTCTTTAGATAAAGCTTTTGAACGGAATGGTGTTTAAATGGCTGTTTAAGAATAAGCGGTTTTTGCAGGAATTTATGGGCCGACCAATTCGCTTGGCACGAAGTAGAAGATTTTTGAGACAGGGCACAAAGGAAGTTATTCAATTTGATAACACTGTCACTAATACTGATTTGAACGCTGCAAAGTAATTATAAAGAGCTGGTAGGACTGAAGCTATTAGGAATTCCTATTCAGGGCAATGTTTTACATCTCGCTGCTTATTGCCATTGCATATCATTAATGCTTTAACAGTTGTATTAATAGTTTGAATAGTTAGTAATGCAATCTCAGTTTAGCTTTCTGTTTCCTTCAGCGTTTGGTTCTTGTTTCATTATTTGAACACCATCTATTGGGTTGGAGAAAGTGTTATTCACTTGAGAAAGCTGGTGACATGTTTAGGCACGGATGTTCCTCCATGGGTCCAGGCAAAGTAAAAAAGGGCCTAGTCAGTTTGCATTTGTAGGTGAAAATCGAATGACAATGCATTGGCCAATATGCAATATTAGAGGCACAGCATGAGAGGCACAAAGTTCACAGAGGCAAGTTATTGGAACACTTCACTTGCATTGTGCATAAACTCATTACGTAGTCCCTTTAGGCATGGATCATATTCTTGCCAGTTGAAAGCACAATGGTTCTTCGGCTGAACATAAAGTATGTAGGGATAGCTGGCATGGATATTTGATTCTTATTGTGCAAATTCCAGATAGTTTCACATGATGGTTCTTGTTATTGAACAAATCATGGCTCGACACAGTAGTAATTTGTGGTGTTAGCTAAGGTGAGAAGCAATCGACAAGGAAATTGATGGTGGTTTGAACTGTGGTGGCAGTAATAGTAATACTTTAGTTATTAGTTTGGATGCATTGACAGGCAATACTTTTCTTATTTAGGAGATGCTGTTCAGGTTTAAATCAAAGAGTTTTGTTGGGTTACTTCAGTTTTCGTCAGATTCCTTTATTAAGTGGAAATTAAAGCTGGGAGTTACTTAGTTTAGTTTATGTTTCATGGCTTAGCCTTCTGTGCTGAGTTTTATGTATTGAATGCTCTTTCGGGCATTCTATTTGTGGGTTCGATTTCTTATGATCTCTTAAATGCCATTATGGTCAAATGTTGTGAGTGATTTAGGGAAAACCTGCTGAGTAGGGGTTATACAGCACTAAAATTAGCCGGGGAATCATATCTATATTGAGGATGTAAGGATATGAGATTCATTTTGGATTCCTTCAGGTGGAGTTTATTCTGGTGATTGGTGGATTTTGCTAGGTTTTATATCAAGAGATTCACTGTCTGCTTCAGAGACGGTAATTCGAAACGGAAGGCGTTTAACATCTTGTAGATGCTTGCAATCTCTATATTTGATTCTGGCTGATTTTTGTGTGTTCAATTGATTTATTTATTTATTTTGCGTCTTTTGTTCTACTCTATAATATAGCTGGGGTAAGTTGCATAAATAGGTCAATCTAAGGTGGTATCAAATATGCTTGGGTAGTTATATATTTACCACTACCATTTTTTCGTTTAAAATCTTTCACAATTTTCTAATATATATTTCTGTTAACCTTTTGATCATTCTTCAATCTGCCGAACACAAGTCTCTGGTTTATGTAAGAATAAGATGCAAAAAAAAATCCGTAAAATAAATAAATTCCCATTACCATCTAATTAGGAGATTAGAAAATTACTTAATGACTATAATAACGTAATCATAGGTTTTTAAATATCATATATGCAGTGGAAGTACGATTCTTATTCAGAGGAGAAGAAAATTTACTTATCAATTTGGGGTTTGAATTACATATGTTTGTATTTTTCATCCGTCAATGTGTGTGTGTGTGTGTATTGCAACTTAAAGAAATTTTTTGGGATTCTTAATTGTGGTGGAAGTAAGAATATAGGATAGGTTTTTAATTTTGTCGTGTGCCTAATAATGTAATGGTTTTATAAGCATTTAATTCATGTCTTTTTTAGCGAATAAGGAAAAGAATCAAAATTGTGGTGCACTTAAAGTTGTTGCGTAGATATAATTACCTAATAACCTAATATACCTTGGGATTGTTTAAATTGCAAAAACACACGATTATCATTCAAATATACTGTTTCTTATTTCTAAATTTTAATTTGTTCTTTTATTTAATATTTAATTTAATTTTTATTTTCTTTTATTTATTTTTTTGGTTAATTTAGAAAGTATCAATGGCCACCAAGTGACGGCTGCCCATCACACCGCTGTGTTTGCAAACTCATTTTAATGAGTTTTAATGAGAAATAAGAGACATGGTGAGTGTGATTGAATAGTAGAGATTTGCAAAGTATATACGAGTCGTATGAAATATGAAAATGTGATCGATTTGACCAATCTTTATTTAAAAATATAATTGGGTTGCAAACATGGGTTGACAAATTGAATCTACAGCAAATTCAAAAACTGAAAACCGGTCCCAATTTCTAGAGATCAAATCTGAAACATAACCTAGTTATTACTGATAACCCTAATATTGTTTGGTCATCATGGTGGCCCCTAGGGTTAGGGTTTCAGAAAAGGCCATCTCCTCGGCCCGGTTTTGTCCTAAGATAACCCCACGCCTGAGTGACCAAAGACACACGAAAATACCTAGCCCTCTACGCTAGATAGTCACACCAAATACGCCCGCACACATCAATCAGTGTGGAGGTATCACTCTAACCCTCGTTCTAGAGGCATACCCCCAAAATGCGAGCTCTCCCTCTCTTACGAGCACCCGACTAAATTCATAGGCATCAATTGGCGCTGTCTATGGGAACTCAATCCGAGCCAGCATTATCTTGTATAACATTAATGCCCATAGGAATGATTTTCAGCTTCTACCTTAATGCTTGAATGAGACAAATTCCTGTTTTTCATTATTATTATTTTTATTTGGACGTTCCAACAAGGAACACATATTTGTTAATAATTTTAAATGTGCTTTGAATTAGTTCTCAAGATTTTATGTGATTTGTATGCATGATGTTTGAAATCACAATCCAATTCCAGTATAAAACATCCAAACCAGTCTTTCACGCGGGGTCGATTTGTTGAGTCTCTAGGTTCCCTGACATTAAATTTTTTTTCATCGAACTGGGTTCTTTGCAATTGTTACATGAAAATTTATTTCTCCCTGGTGCAGATAGTTGGTGTTCCGCCTCCGTAAAGATTGAGACCCACTTCTTGGTGGTTGCTACGACCTGCATACTTTTTAGCATATCGTTACCGTCGACTTTCACCTATTTTCTCAGACAGTAGCGACCAACTCATTTTCTTGCGTCAGATGTGAATGCGACGTTTCTTGGCAGTAGGGCCGCGGTGAAAAGAGTGGAGTATTCGGTCGTTTAGGGTTGGTTACATGTGGTGTTGAAACCTATTTTTAGAGTTATGGAAGAAAGGCTTGTGAATGGAAATTAGAAGTGTCATGAGACTTGGCTGGCAATTTCAGATTTATAGTCTCATCAGGAAAGGGATACTCAAAATCCTAATACATAAAACTTGATCCGAAAGTTCTGAGATTCCTATTTCAGCTCTCCATGAGTCCAGACCCTAAACTGTTGAAACGTTATTACACTACATGATTAGATGAGCGTCGTCTCTTTTTTATTACACTACATGATTAGATGATGAGGTTTTTGGGCTGACATTGTGAGAATGTGAGTCTATTTTCTGTGTTACATTATGTTTGTTGAAACATGATTGCATTTATCAAATAATAATACCTTTAATTTGGACAAAAAACAAAAAAAAAAAATGGAAAAAAAAAACTGATCATCATTAATATTATGGTAGAACTTATGAACCAAACAACGATAGGAAGATCCCAAAATCATGGTTTACAATTTTGGCTTCATAAGTTCTCTCAAAACACATAACTTGCGTTTGTATTAGCAAATTCTTATGGGATTTTACTCAGAAATGAAATTATGATATACTAATTAATACTTTGAGGCCAAAACGTAATCATTTCAACTGCATTAAGATAAAGGAGGCACTTAATAATAAAGATAAATACACGACCATAGACGGTCGATTGTGAAATCATTTTAATAAGCTTCTTAGAGGGTTTCTTATTATAATGCCTTGCGTATCTAATTAAGTGGTTATTGAGTTCAGTAGATTGCTACGTCAAGCTTATTCAAATACATATTACGTGTCTATACTTATTTCTCATTATTATAATATGCTCTGATCGTTTTTCAAAATTATTCCATGATTAGTGATGACATCTCACGATCGAGCTGAGATGCGAGCTCGAACAGCTAACGGATTCACAATGTTCACTGTCAATCCCAACCTCGAAAGAAGAAAGGATGAAGGCCATTCATTGGTCTTTGGTTCTCACTCACTACTGCTGCTCTTGACTATTTTATGGATTATCCGGAATTTTCTAGGCGGATAGGGAGCTGCTTATATTTTCTAATTATCTGTTGCACATAAATAAATTGACAAGTCCAATACTGGTTGACAAGTCCAATACTAGTCATAATCCTGAGCATGGTTATATTGCGACCACTCTTAGATCTTCAGGTACTCTATAAGCTGGTTCAGTTCTGCTTGAGCTTTTGCTGTGGTTCATAATCATCATCAATACTGACAATTGTTTTTGGAAATGCTTACAAAAGTGCATTTTGTAACTACGTTGAACGCCATCACCAGTGCAAAGATCACATCCTTGAGGCCTGTCCAACCACAATATTTCCTAATCCACCACCATAATCCCATTGTTTCCTAACTTCTTTAGCATAGTGGCATTCAAATAAAATGTGGCTGGTATTTTCTAATTTGCCACACTGAACACAAGTTCTTGCAACATTGACCCCTCCCCTCCCCCCGGGAATTAAATTGAATCCCATCAGCAAACATTCATTGAAAACATCCCACCAAATCAGCTTCACTTTAGGCTGAACTTGTAATACCCAGATTTTCATCCACACCATCCCAGGATACCTTTTTTGCTTGAGGCCCGTCTGATATTTTTAAGATGATTTATTTGTAACCGCTCCCGACCATGTATCTGCCACTTTGATCAAAGTGTGAAATCAACTTATTGGGACATCACCCAAAAACCTATGGTAGTTGTGAGAATATTGTCTCCGTCCGGTGGTAGAAATTTAGCCACAATGCACGCCTCGTTCCAGACTCTTGCTTCTATCATCTAGTCGGAAACACGGGAGAAATGATCATTTGTCACAATTAGGAGTTGAAAGGAGGGTCTGGAGGACCCAAGGATCCTCAAATATTCTAATTGCAGTTCCATTTCCAACTCTCCATTGGAGTCCCATTTTCAGAACCTGACGCCTCCAAATAATACTTCTCCAAGCAGAGGAGTCTTCGTTTTTAGCCCCAGCCTCCATGAAGTGACTGTTGGCAAAATATTTTCCATTTTCTGCAACCAAAGAATTGGGATCTTGCAGCAATTTCCAAGCCTTCTTGGCAACCATGGCTTGGTTAAAAGCCTTCAACTCTCGAAATCCCAAACCCCAGCCCATTTAGGCACACAAAGTTTAAGCCATTTAACCGAATAGATTTTCCGGTTGCCTACGTCTTCGCCCCACCAAAACTTACTAATGGCTGATTGTATACATGACAACACACCTTCCTGTATCCTCAAAATGCTCATTACGTAGGCAATGATGGCCTACAACACCTATTTGATGAGTACTTCTCGCCCCTCCTCCCGTGAAAGCATGCTCCTCTTCTATTGGATATACAATTTGGAGAGAGGAAGAAATAGAATTTCCATTCTATTCATGTTTATCCAAAAACCGAGTCTATCGATATAGACTTATGTCTTGAATATTCCCAATATCTCTTGAGATATATCAAAAACTAATGCAGACTTACTCCATGATGGAAACAACTGGAATGCAACTAACTATAAAATATTTACATAGAAACTCCCAAAATTAATGAAACATATGTAAAATAACACCTAACTTCTACACCCCTTTCAAGTTGCAGCTTGGTGACAGTTAGCCATTCTCAACTTGTGGAGTAACGTATGGAAATGAGGTGAAGCTAGGCCCTTAGCAAAAAGATCTGCTAGTTGAACTTTAGAGGAAATGTGTTGAGGTAGAATAAAAACTTCCTTGAATTTGTTTCTAACCACATGAAGGTCGATCTCCAAATGTTTTGTCCTCTCATGGAAGACGGGATTAGCTGTGATATGGAGAACAGCCTTGTTGTCACAAAAAAGTTGAATAGGCAAGGGAACAGAAATACCAAAGTCTGACAACAAATATGAAATCCAGTGAAGTTCACATACTGTTGTGGCCAGGCTTTGGTACTTAGATTCTGCTAAAGATCAAGATACGGTTTTCTGCTTCTTTGTCTTCCATGAAATTAGAGATGAGCCAAAGAAGATGCAGTATCTAGTAAGTGATCTCCTTGTGTCCACTAGCTGGCCCAATCAAAGTTTGAAAATCCTTGCAACTGAAGATCTTGTTGAGCTGGACAAAATAAATCAAGTGCTGGGGTACCTTTTAAGTATTTGAGTAAATGGATAGCTAAATCCCAATACTGTTGACATGGTGCATTCACAAATTGACTTAATTGCTGAACCACAAATGAAATGTCTAGTTTGGTAAAGTTAAGATGCAACAATTTACCCACAAATATTCTATATTGCTCTAGGCCTAGAAAAGGGGGGCCTGAATTAGTACAAAGCTTTACACCGGCTGGAATAGGAACTATAACAGGTGTAGATCCAGTAAGACCAACAGCACCAAGAATATCCAGAATATACCTCCTATGATGTAGATAAGTGCCTTGAGCTGTTCTCAGAATTTCAACCCTTAGAAAATATTTAGCATGGCCAAGATCTTTTACAGTGAACTCTTTATCCTACACGACGCTCTTCCGATCTCAAGAATGACTTAACAAGATGAATTTCCTATTCACTTTCCCCAGTAATAAGCACATCATCTACACAGACTGTGAGGAAGAGAAGACTATGAGTAGAGTGCTTGACAAATAAACAATGATCATTAGGAGATTGAGAAAAACCAAAGTGAGCAAGTTTGAGACAAATTTCAGAGTTCCATTGCCTCGAAGCCTGTTTGAGACCATATAGGCTTCGTTTTAACCTACAAACCTGACCAGGAAGCACCTTTGTATAGCCCTCTAGTACTTACAAATAAATTTCCTCATCAAGGTATCCGTGCAAGAAAGCATTATTTATGTCTAGTAGATGAATTGGCCACATTTTAGCTGATGCAATAGCAAAAAGCAGCCTAATAGTAACCATTTTTGCAACATGTGAAAACAATCAAAGAAATCCACCCCCTTCAATTGATGGTACCCTTTAGCTACAAGTCTAGCTTTTAACCTTTCAACACTGCTATCAGGATTAAGTTTAACATTATACACCCACTTACACCCTATGGCCTTTTTGTTTGGAGGCAACTTTGTGATTTCCCAAGTATGATTATCCTTTAGAGCCTATAATTCTTTATTCATAGCCTCAACCCATCCCTTATGCTTACTAGCTTGCAGGTAGGAATGAGGTTCTTGCACATTAGATAAATTTGCTAGAAAGCCACATAAGTGGGACTAAAATGAGTAATATAGGGATACGAGTAAGGTGTATAAAAAGAGCTCTTAGAAGGAACATGATGGTTCTATGAGCAAGAAATTAGGTGGTGTTCTGTGGCAGCTTAAACAAAGTCTACCAACTTGCTCTTGAGTGGAATGATGTGGATTAGTTTTAGTGGGAGGATTCAAAGGAGAGGGAGAGGAATCAGTATGATTAGGGAAAGAGAATGAATGTTCAGAAATTGGATCAGGATCTGGAGGTGTGAAAGATAATGGATGATCATCAGAGGTATGATATTCTCGAACAAAAATAGGTAAATCAAAGAACAAGAGTTAGAAGTAGTAGTCTTGAAAGGACATGTGTGCTCATAAAACACAACATCACTGGAAACTTGAATTTGATGAGTATAAAGGTTATATACTTTGTATGCTTTTTGTCCATTGCTAAAGCCTAAAAACACACATTATTAGGCTCGCAAATCAAACTTGCCTTTATGTGGGGCAGTGTTGGTGATATATTAGAGACATCCAAACATTTTGAGAAGGGTATAATCAGGTTTGGTGCCATATAATAGTTCAAAGGGAGTGTGCCAGTTTATGACTGAGCTAGGAGTTTTATTGACAAGATGGGTAGCCATAAGAATAGAGTAGGGCCAAAACCTTTTTGGCAAATAAGAATGGAACATTAGAGCTCTAGCTACTTGCAACAAGTGTCTGTCTTTTCTCTCAACTATGCCATTTTGTTGAGGAGTGTAGGTACAAGTTTTCTGATGAATAATTCCTTGATCATGAAATAATTGTTGACACTTATGGCTAAGAAATTCAGTATCATTATCTGTTCTATTGGTTTTGACTTTTTTGTCAGACTGAGCGTGAACCATTTGAAAGAATTGATGGAGTGTTTTGACTATTTGTGATTTGTGGAGAAGTAAAAAGTTCCAGGTGGATCTGCTATAGTCATCCACTGTGGTGAGGATATAAGGTGTTTTGGTAATAGAATGCTAAGTATAAGGCCCCCATATATCCACATGTATAAGCTGAAATACGGCTGAAGAAATAGTGTGACTATGAGGGAAGGATAATCTAGGTTGTTTGGACTTGTGGCATATTTCACACTCTTTAATATCTTGAGCATCAGAGTTAGAACACCTTCCTTTCAAGAACAATAAATGTTGCATAGACTGATATGGCAAATGCCCAAGTTTTGAATGCCAACAGAAAAAATAGCAAGTTTTATTCAGAGTCTGAGAAGTGTTACCAGACATAACAGAAAAATTACAAGTAGAAGGCTGAACAATAGAAGATTTAGAAACAAGAGCTGACCATTTACTCTGAATATCAGAAAGGTTTGGAGGTTTACAAGTATTTTCTTTTCCACTCGAAATGCAAGAAGCATCCAATCTGTAAAGACTTCCTTTGGACTATCCAATAGCTAGAATTCCTTCATTCTGCAGGTCCTGCAGAATACAATATTCAGGGAAGAAGGCACATCAAATTTGGGCACTTTTGGATAATTTCTTGATAGATAACAGATTAAACTTGAAACTGGGAATATAGAGGACATCTTTTAAATAGAATTGTTGTCCAAAGTTAACTGTCTCAGTGTGTGTGACAGATTGAATTGAACCATCAAGAAGGTAGATAGGAGTGAATTTATCAACAGGTTTAATGGTTGACATTAAGGCTAGGTCTATACACATGTGACCACTAGCTCTCCTGTATGTAATGTCTAAGTTCCACTTTCTAACCTATCAAGTAAAGTAAAAGCATAAGGAAAAGAGCTAGCACCTGAAAAGTCTGTCAAGTGGGCAAAGTTGACTTGGTTTGGTTTATCCACCAGCATTTTCCCTTTGAGAAGCTTAACCAACTTCTGTTGAACAATGCTAGCTATATTCTTAGCAGTGTCATTGTTTTTCCCTTCCGCTGGACCAACATCCACATCAAAAGGACTGTCTGACATGTTAGCAACCATTTTGCCCCTACTTGACACTCTTCCTTTTTTATCCTTCAGATTTTTATACCAATCTGGATAACCATGCTTCTCAGAACATTCATCCTCAAGATGTCCATTTTTTTCACAATAGTTACAAAATTTATTCCTTTTGTCATAGCTAGATCTCCGCTACCTTGATTGCCTTGATTGTTTCTACTAGTCCACCCATCAGTTCCATTTCTTCCTTTCTCAGCATCATAATTTCATATTCCCTGTGATCTAACCAACATTGCCGAACTCTCCCCTACTTCATTAATCATGTTATCCACATCACATTGTTTTTCAATCATTATAACCGAAGTATATGCCCTATGAACTAAAGGTAAGGGCTCAGACACCAAAATTTGACTCTTTATGTTGTCATAAGCATCACTTAAACCAGTTAGAAATTGCATCAATTTCATAGTTTTAGTAAATTCTAACACTTCTTTGGCTGCTTCACACGTACTTGTTGGTAATGGCATAAGACACATCAACTAATCCCACAATCGTTTCATCTTAGTAAAATATTGCTCAATGTTATAGAACCTTGACTCATTGTGTTAACTTCCCTCTGTATTTGATAAAGTAAGGGACTATTAGATTCACCATATCTTTGTTTTAGTTCTTCCCAAAGATCTATGGCTCTGTTGGTGTATATAAATGCATCAATCAACTCCTTTGTAATCGAATTCAGAAGCCAGGACCTCACCACACAATCCATTCATATCCATTGCTCTAATTGAGGTAAATTATTAGCATGTTTCGCACAGGTACCATCGACAAACCCCAATTTCATTTTAGCTTCCAACGCAATTCGAACTGATCTACTCCATGACAGGTAAATACGACCTGTTAGTTGTGTAGTAGTTAATTGCATACCGGGATGATCTGAATTAGTGAGTTTCATCGGATCATTGACATTCTCTACTGCCATTCTTCAGTTTAATTGATTCGAAATTCCTGAAACTCAATCAAAAGGATTGATCCTCTATGGCCCTGATACCATATTGGATATGCAATTTAGAGAGAGGAAAAAATAGAATTTCCATTCAGTTCATGTTTAAAACTAAGTCTATAGAAATACAGATACATCTTGAATATTCCCAATATCTCTTAAGATATATCCAAAACTAATATAGACTTATTCGGTAATGGAAACGACTTGAATGCAACTAACTATAAAATATTTACATAGAAACTCCCTAAACTAATGAAACATATGTAAAATAACACCTAACTTCTACATCTTCCATCCATTAATTCTTTTAATACTACGATCCTGGATGAAAGCAAACTTCCTCTTCTTTTTCCTAGCCAATGCCAGTGGAAATCCCAGCTATAATTCCTACTTGTTCTCCAATGCAGCACCAATCATTTCGGCCAGTCTTCTTCTCTCCACCTCGCCAACGTTGGGACTGAAAATAATGGAAGATTTCTCCATGTTTATCTTTTGCCCTGAACCGGCTCCATAGACTCTCAGTATATCATAAAGGTGATGAATATCCAGGTCTCGTGCTCTTAGAAAAACTAGGCAGTCATCTGCAAACAAAATGATAGACACAGAAGGAACTTGACAAACTATAATGTTTGAAGTAGAAAGATACAAAGCTTTATAAGAAAGACAGTTATCCTAATGGGATAAAGATGTTTTTATTACACCAATCTTACCATGGACAAAGAAAAGTATATATGTTTAAAGATATAATGAGGCACCTGTTGGTATCGAAAATGTAAAAGGAAACACAACTATATCACTAATAACAAGAGAATGGATTGATAAAGAATTAGTTAAAATCAAGAAAACTAGTTGAGACAAATTTAGAAACACAGTCATTGGAGGAGTCTAAATAATAATCAAGGGATACTTCAGATGGAGAATCGATATTCCCATAAAACTATACATAATCCCTATGATGCTATTCTTGGAATGCACTACTGTAGAATAGCACTTTAGGCGTCGATTACTATGATAAATATGCGTATGTTTTTAAGGTGATGCTATTGGAAGCGACACATATAGTGAAAAGAACACATATCGATTTTTTAGCAACACCTAAAGTCCACAATAGGCATTGGTTGTTGTAGAGGAATCGATGTAGACGTCAGTTTCTACTTAACAACTGATGCCTATTGTCTTGTTTTCCATAATAGGCGTCGGTTCCACTACAATAACCAGTGCCTATTGTCTTGTTTTCTTTTGCGATACCACAACAGTAGCTATTGCCTATGACATTGTAAAAAGAAAAAAACAAATGCACAATATACAACAAACTATATACAGCACTATCACTACAATTTACATGCACTTTGAACTATCAAAACAGACATAATATGAATCTACGTCATAGTATAATTCATAACTACACCCAATATTACTCCAAACAATAATGATAATGTAATCAATAAATTACTCTAAACCTTTATAACTATCCATAAATTACTATTGCCCAATTGAAATCTACTTGTCTATATACATGTTTACATAAAAAAATCTAACACGTAAGTAACACTAAATAATATTTTAAAAAACCGAAAATTACATATAGTTTTCAAGAAAGTAGTCGGCTCATCTATCTCGAATGTCATCAATATTTTCTTGGCTATATGATCTAACTTTATATGCCTAAAACAAATCAAATGAAACACTAAGTATTATGTTAATAAAGGATATATGCATGACTAGATGATTCTTAGATTTCGGCAAATATTTATACCTTGTCAAGCGTTTCTGAATTACCAGTACAGAGTGTGACTACCTCATACATTTTTCTCATCACACAATAGTCGCACTCATTAGATCACGATTGCTGAAAGTACTAAAATTTCCAAAAAAATTGAAAATTAATATTAGTGATCCAACCAATAAAATTTGAAAATTAAATAGTTATTGTAACCTTCAAATTTTTTTCATACCTTAGTTGATTTCCACATAAGAATGTTACGCTTTACAGGCCCTTGTACCCACAATGTTCTAAATACCTTAAAATTTCAATATGCACAAGTTAAACAAACTCAAACTTACACAAAAAGACTATTATGCAATATTCATTGATAATTGCTTGCATATTCAAGTTCAGTTTGTTGCTAATTTGTGCTTAAACTCCAAGGAATCCAAGTAGAACACTATGTTCCTTTCAATAGAAATCACAAGAAGCATCCAGTGGTTGCTACGATATTTTTATAAATGTGAAAGTTTGCATTTTAGTCATAAATTATTCAAATTAAGGAAAAGCAAAAAAAAAAATAATAATAATAGATGTAGCAGTAATATCTTACTACTAGTGGTATGGTGCTAGAAGATACTTCCTGTGCCTCAATTCTTTCAATGAGTTGATCATATAATTGAAACTTTCTTCACTTATCGAGTCAACATTAACCGCCGCAATATGTGACACATAAATCCAATCGTTTCAATTTGGAATTATTGGCACAATTGATGAAGGTACCTGAAATGCATTAGAAATGCATTATACCAAAGGTCAAATGTCAAATTAAAATATATGAAAATTGTAAGTGTGTTTCTTACATTTAGAAAATTTGCAAAATAGTTACGTCCAACCATTGCATCGTATGTAGGTCAGTAATATCATGGGCTGAGATGTGAATCACAGACACTTTGTCACTGAGGTGGTGAAACACATCCTAATCTATCAGCATGCCAAAGAAATCTGAGGTAAGAGGCAATCTGATTATCAGATTGTGCAATGTCCGAAAGGCGAGACTGAAGAATACCAAAGTTGCATCATTAATAAGATTACACTATCTTGAAGATGAGATTTCAACACTCGTGACCTATTTACCATTTTAGCTGCATGCTGCTTCCTTCAGTAAATCTTCTTGTAATAAGAACTTGTTGACTTTCATGATATGAGTAACATAAAATCAAATGTACAATGACGTTTTTATATAACTTAAATATATTACCTAGCCTAAAATCACTAACTGTGTAAGCCATTGAAGCTTCTGATTGCATCTACTATTTTAAAATCTTATAAAGTTGGCATGAGAAGATCTAAATCTCTAACTTCATCAGTTGCATCATCAACTGACGCTTTCGAATGAATGGGCAGGAGTTGTTGATAGTGCACCAGAGCATTAGGGTCAAATAGGAAAACCATCCTTGTGGCCACAATATGAGTTTCACATTTAGAAGCAATGGCGAGATAGCACGGGATCAGCTTCTATTATCTGCACAAGTAAAAATTAATGTTAGTCCAAAGTATTGAAATGAAGTCAATACATTAAATTACCACATAATTTAACACAAAGTACCTTATATGGCTCAGGATCGATCGAGTGGTAACTACTACGAGTAGGTGGTCTAACACATGGACTCGACAATGAATCACTAGAAAATCCCAGATGAATCACTACCTCTGATTTGATCACCTATCTAATATCATCCAGTGAAATGAATCTCTCAGTCCTCTTCTGGTCTCATAGTTGACTATAAATGTCCCTCAAGGAAATGTAATATCCCCTCACTCGACCTAGATGCTCTTCTTTGCCAAGCGCCTCTGACAAGATATCTTGATGTCTTTTTAGGACACACATCCCTTGGCTGGCCTCATCATGCTTTTCTTTCTGTAGACTAAATTAAAACTAAATATAAGTACTTAAATTCGGCATCCACTGGCCTAGTATCTATGGCACTAGAACATTCACTTTGTAAAAAGGAAAAATCATTCAATTCCCAAAGTCTATAAGTGTATGGCACTTTGGTTTGTGGCAATCAACTATTCCCAACAATGATGTTTTCAACTGTAAATTGTGAAACTTCATACCTGCTTAGAAGCCCATGATAACCTGGCCAGTGATATTGGTACCTGGACCCCTACTCTCGTACTCAGCATAATACATTGTATCTAGACCTTTATTATTTTTGTCCCAAGGCATCTAACACGTCGGGTTAATCAAGCTATCCAAAAACAACTTCATGAAAACCATATACGAAAATATACACCATGGGCGACCCAAATACATCTTCACAGAGCTCCCAGCTATTATGAAATCTAGAGCCGACAAGTCCTTACAATTGTGAAACGAAATTCCCATGGTCTCATAGATGTCACACTCTATAGAATTGATTCCCATAAAAGATGTGCAAAGTGTCTTGATACCCTTCGAAATTGATCCAGTAGAAAATTAAAATTTATGTGAAATTGTAAGTGTGTGGGAAGAAGTCTTACATTTAAAAAATTTATAAAATAGATACATTCAACCATCGCTTCGTGAGTACGTCGGTGATATCATCAATTGAGACATGAGTTATAGACACTCTTTTCGCCGGGTAGTGATACACATCCTAATCTATTAGCATGTGAAAAGATATAAAGTAAGAGGCAGTGTGACTGTCAGATTGTGCAATATCAGGTGGACGAGACTCAAGGTTACTAAAGTTGCATTATCAACAAGATTATACCGTCACAAAGATGAGATTTCAGCATTCGTGAATTGTTTACCTTTTTCCCAGGATGCTTTGTACTTCAGTAAGTCTTCCTTAATAAGAAATCGTTTACCTTCATAACACGTGTAATATAAATCAAATGTACAAAGAAGTTTTTATATAAGTTAAATTCATTACTTTGCCAAAAATCACTAACTATGTAGGCAACTGAGCGAAGATTCTGATTGCATCCTTTATTTTAAAATTTATGGAGTTGGCACGTGAAGACCTAAATCTCTAACATCATCAGTTGCATCATCAACTGACACTTCAGAATGACCGGACAGGAGCTCTTAATGGTGTACCAGAGTATCAGGATCAGATGGGAAAACCATCCCTACCGCCATAATGTGAGTCTCACTTTTAGGAACGGCGGTGAGATAACACAGGACAACTTCTAATATTCAACGCAAGTAAAAATTAATGTTAGCCTGAAGTATTAAAATAAAGTCAATACAATAAAAAAAAAGAAATAATTTATTAGTAGTACCTTACTTGTTGAATATTGCTCAGGATTGATAGAGTGGAATCTGCAACAAATCATTGGTTTAATGTATGGACTCGCCACCAATCGCCAAAAAATTCAGTATGTATCTGTATGCCAAGGTGCTGGAAGACAAAAGGCAAACCGCGACTGCATTAGGTCGGACTGGCCTACATCTTTGTCATAGTCTATTTCCTGATCCGCTCAACGATGCTAGCCACCATCTCTGATGTGATCACCTATCAAACATCGTCTAGTGAAATAACCCCACTCACTTGTCTTTTTCTCATGTCAGGCCGACCATAAATGTCTCTCATGGTGACATATGCACCATACCTCCTTACTCAACCTGGATGTTCATTACAAAGCACGTCCGACAAGATATCTTGGTATGTTTTTGGGACAAACATCCCTCAGCTGGCCTCCTCATGCTTTTCTTCCTGTTAGACAAAATGAAAACTAAATATAAGTGCTTAAATGTGGCATCCACTAGCATGATATCTGTGGCACTAGAATATGCTCTTGACAAAAAGTAAAAATCATTCAAGTCTCAAAGTTCAAGAGTGTATAGCACTTTGGTATGTGGCAACTAACCATTCCCACCAATAAAGTTTTTAGTTGTAAATTGTGAAATTTCTCACCCGTTTATAACTTATGATAATCTAACCAACGGTATTGACACCTGGACCCCGATTCCTCTACTCAGCATGATACAATGTATACGGCCTCTATTACATTTGTTCCAAGGCATCCACCCGCCAGGTTAATTAAGCTATCCAAGAATGACTTCTTGAAATCCGTACGCTAAAATATACTATATGAAATTGCTTTGATAACTCTTTCTATAATAAGAAATTATTACCTTCGTAACAGTGTAACATAAGATCCAATGTACACAGAAGTTTTTGTATAACTTAAATTTATTACTTCGCCTAAAATCACTAATTGTGTGGGCCATTGCGAAGCTTCTGATTGTATCCGCTATTGTAAAATCTTATGGAGTTGGCACGGGAAGATCTAAATCTCTCACATCCTCAGTTACACCATCAACCGACACTTTGGAATGAGGGGGCCAGAGTTCTTGATAGAGCACTAGAGTATTAGGGTCAGATGGTAAAACCATCCCTACTACCACAATGTGAGTATCATTTTTAGGAATTACGGTGAGACGATACGAGGTCAACTTCTAATATTCAACACAAATAAAATTAACGTTAGCCCGAAGTATTGAAATAAAGTTAATACATTAAAAACCCAAATAATTTAACACTGGGTACTTTAACGGCAAGATGTGGCTAACGATCGACTGAGTGGCAACTACTACACGTCAGTAGTTTTGGCTGGCTTCCTCATGCTCGTCTTTCTATTAGACAAAGTGAAAACTATATATAAGTACTTAAATGCGGCATCCACTGACCTAGTATCTATGGCACTAGAATATTCTCTTAGAAAAAGAAAAAAACATTTAAGTGTCAAACTCCAAAAGTGTATGGCACTTTAGTTTGTGGCAATTAACTATAAATTGCGAAGCTTCCCACCTACTTAAAACCCCATGATAACCCAGCCAGTTGTATTAGTACCTAGGCTGCAATTCCCCTACTCAGCATAATACAGTATATCCAGACCGTTATTATTTTTGTTCCAAGGCATCCAATCCACTGACTTAATCAAGCTATCCAAGAATGATTTCATGAAACTCATATGCGAAAATATACGCCATGGATGATCCAAATACATCTTCACGAAGCTCCCAACTACTATTAAATCTAAAGCTGGCAAGGCCTTAAAATTGTGTAACGAAATTCTCACGGTCTCATAGATCTTGCACTCTCTGTAGAATAGATTCCTGAAATAGATGCACAAAGTGTCTTGATTCCCGTAGAAACTGCACCGGTACATAGTGGTTTGATCCAGATTGAAGGGCTATTGCCTGGTTGTTAAACCGTTTAGCCATGTTCTTGAAGATGATTCATACAGTAGTGAACGAATCTCTGACAACTAAAAGTTCATAAAAAAAATTCAAACATTCTACGTTAGTTTCATTGATTTACACCTAAAACACATATTTCAATAATTAACCTTCTTGCAGATGATGCCCATTTTGAACGCAGTGAGGTAGGATCATCTAATGCTTCTGTTCCTAGTAATAATTGACTTCGACATACTATTGCAAATCAACATAACATTCTTCAAATGCTGCCAAATCCGGCGTACTCATAAATCTTATGCTTCACGTGTATAACGGACCTTTGCTTTCCCATTACTTTTCCAGCAATGAAAATGGCTTCATTCTCTATGGTATATTTCTTTGAGCCATCTATGTGATAGCCTCAATCCCACATCATTTAGAAGGTTAGAAACTAACTCGATAACAGTATTGTTAGATTTCAATGGAAAGATGTTACTCATTACCAGACATCAAAAAACCCTGTCCTGCAATCCTTGAGATCAGTTAATGATATACTTATCGATGTCTGAATGTCGAATGAAGCACACGTTTTACCAATTTGACCCAAGTCCTCGTCAAATTTCATAATGGCATGTCTATCTAGCTCCAAAAGTCAAGCCATGCCACCTTCTCTGGGAATTATGACATAGTGGGGGCAATAATAGATGTATAATCGTTGGCGGATTTGGCATTTGTATGGCCAATTGCATTTGTAGTCTGAAAAAATTGAGGCTATTGTTAACGTGTAATTTTTTTACGATAAAATTAGTTTTTAAGGTCTCATATGCATGCAGAAATGGGTCCCGGAGTGTATGGCACTTTTGTGTCAATCAACAATTCCCACCAATGAAGTTATTAACGGCAAATTGTGAAGCTTTCTACCTGTTTATAACCCGATGATAACCTGGCTAGTCGTATTGTCACCTAGACCCTATTCCCCTACTCAGCATAATACAATGTATCCAGACACTTGTTACATTCATCCCGAGACATCCAACCCATGGGGTTAATCAAGCTATCCAATAACGACTTTATGAAAACGTACGTAAAAAAATACTCTATGAAATTGGTAACTCTTCCTATAATAAGAAAACGTTTACCTTTATGACACGTGTTACATAAAATCAAATGTATACGGAAGTTTTTTTATAACTTAAATTTATTACCTCGCTTAAAATCACTAACTATGTGGGCCATTGAGCAAATTTCTGATTACTTTCGCTATTTTAAAATGTTATGGAGTTGGCACAGGAAGATCTAAATCTCTCACATTATCAGCTGTATCATCAACCGACATTTTGGAATGACCAGCTAGGAATTCTTGATGGTGCATCAGAGTATCAGGGTCGGATGGTAAAACTATCCATGTGCAACAATGCGAGTCTTGATTTTTGGAAATATGGTGAGAAGACATGAAATTAGCTTCTAATATTCAACACAAGTAAAAATTAACGTCAGTCTGAAGAATAATCTCCTGGCAAAAAGGAAAAATGATTCAAGTCTCAAAGTCCAAGAGTGCATGGCACTTTGATTTGTGGGAATAAAATGTAAATTGTGAAGCTTCCTACCTGTTTATAACCCCATAAAAACCCAGCCAGTTGTATTGGCATCTGGACCCCTATTCCCCTAATCAGTAATATAAGCGTGTATAGACTATTATTATTTTTGTCCCAAGGCATCTAACCTACCAGGTTAATCAAGCTATATAGGAATGACTTTGTTAAAGCCGTACGAGAAAACATATGCCATGGACGACCCAAATAATTCTTCACGGAGCTCCAAACCACTATAAAATTTGAAGCCGGCAAGACCTTGCAATTGTGAAACGAAATTCTCATTGTCTCATAAGTCTCACATTCTCAGTAGAATTGGTTCCCAGAATAGATGCAGAATTGATTCCCAGAATAGACATATAAAGTGTCTTGATACTTCTCGAAACTGCATCAGTAGAATACAAAGTGATCTATCTGATCATGATTGAAGGGCTACAGCCTGGTCATTAAACGGTCTAGCCGTGTTCTTGAAGATGATTCCCACAGTAGTGAACGAATCTCCAACAACTAAACGTTCATAAAAAAATCATAACATTCTATGTCAGTTTCATTGATTTCACCTAAAACACATATTCCAATAATAAATTCACTTATAGACGATGCCTATTTTGAATGTGGTGAGGCAGATCCTGTAACGCTTCTATTCCTAGTAATAATTGTCTTCCAACTACTATTGCTAATTAGCATAACATTGGTTAGATGCTTCCAAATTCAATGTACTCCTCATAAATCCCACACTTCACGCATATAATGAACCTTTGCTTTCCCAATACCTTTCCAGCAGTAACAGCGGTTTCATTCTCTGTGGTATATTTCTTGGAGCCATTTTTTGTCGTCACGACAATTGGCCGCAGACGCAAGTACAACCCCATACCTAAGGAACCTGATTTAAAACCTAGCTCATGAACCGATCATTTGTGTATGTTTAGAAGGTTAGAAACTAACTTAATAACTGTATTGTTAGATGTTAATGACAAGATGTTATTCGTTACCCCGACATCGAAAAACCTTATCTTACAATTCTTGAGATTAGTTAATGATGGGCTTCTCGATGCCTGCATGCCGAATGAAACACACTTTTCACCAACTTGACAAAAGGCCTCATAGAGTTTCTTACGTATAGCTCTAAACAGTCAAGCCATGCCACATTTTCTGGGAATTACGACATAGTGGGGGCCATAATAGAGGCATAATCTTTGTAAGGCCAATTGACTTTGTGGCTTGATGAAATTAAGGCTACTATTAACGGGCAATTGGTTTATAGTCTCACATGCACGCGGAAACAGGGTGTTGGTACACCAGTGCATAATTGAGTCCAGGAGTGTATGGCACTTTGGTTTGCGGCAACCAACTATTCCCACCAATGAAGTTTTTAACTATAAATTGTACAGCTTCGCGCCTGCTTTTAACCCCATAATAACTTGACCAGCCGAATTAGCACCTAGACCCCTGTTCCCTTACTCGGTATAATACAATGTATCCAGAGGCTTATGACTTTTTCCCAAAGACACCCAACCCGACGGGTTAATCAAGTTATCCAAGAATGTCTTCATGAAAACCATATGTGAAAATATACTCCGTGTAATTGCTTTGGTAACTCTTCTTGCAACAAGAAATTGCTTTATAACGCGTGTGACATAAAATCAAATGTACGTGTAAGTTTTTAACAACTTAAATTTATTAGCTCGCTCAAAATCACTAACTATGTGGGCCATTGAGTGAAGCTTCTGATTGCTTTCGCTATTTTAAAAATTTTATAGAGTTGGCACGGGAAGATCTAAAACTATCACATCAACAGCTGCATTATTAGCCGATGCTTTGGAATGACTGAGCAGGAGTTGTTGATAGTGTACTAGAGTACCAGGGTCGGACGTTAAAACCATCCCTGTGGCAACAATCGCTTTTAGGAATAACGGCGAAATGATATGGGATCGACCTGTAATATTCAACACAAGTAAAAATTAATGTTAGGCCGAAACATTAAAATAAAGTCAATACATTAAAAAGCTAGGTAATTTAACAGTAAGTCCTTTTAATTGCAGGATATGGCTCAAGATCGATCGAGTGGCATTTGCTACAAGTTAGTGGTTTAACGCAAGGACTCGTCGCCGAATCGCAGAAAAATTCTGTATGTATTTATATGCCAAGGTACTGGAAGACAGAGGCAAACCGCAACTACATCAGGTCGAGCTAGGCCTGCATCTATGTTATACCCTCATTTCTCACCCTTTCAGTGATGCTAGCCTCCATGCTTCCAATGTGATCACCTATCTGATATCATCTAACGAAACGACCCTAGTCAGTCCTCTCATGGTCTCATCAAGTAGACCATAAATGACCCTCACCGCCGACGTGTGTGATATATCCCCTTACTTGACCTGGATGGTCCTCTTTGCCAAGCCCATCTGAGAAGATATCTTGGTGTCTTTTCGGGAGAAACATCCTTTGGCTGGCCTCCTCGTGCTTGTTCTTCTATTAGGCAAAATGAAAATTATATATAAATACTTAAATGCGGCATCCACTAAACTGGTATCTATGCAACTAGAATATTCTCTTCGTAAAAAAGAAAAATCATTCAAGTCTCAACGTCTAAAGTGTGTGACATTTTGTTTTGTGGCAATAAACTGTAAATTGTGAAGCTTCCCACCTGCTTATAACCCCATGATAACCCGGCCATTTGTATTGGCACCTGGACCATTATTTTCCTACTAAGCATAATATAGTATATCTAAACCACAATTATTTTTGTCCTAAAGCATTTAACCCCTCGGGTTACTATCAAGTTATCCAAAAATGACTTCGTGAAAACCATACGCAAAAATATATGCCATGCTTGACCCAAATACGTCTTCACGAAGCTCTCAACTACTATCAAATCCAGAGTTGGCAAGACTTTACAATTATGAAATGAAATTCTCATGGTCTCATAGATCTCGCATCCTCTGTATAATTGATTCCAAGAATTGACGTCCAAAGTGTCTTGATACCCTTCAAAACTGCACCGGTAGAATACAAAGTTATCTGATCCAGATTGAAGGGCTACTACTTGGTGGTTAAATGGTCTCGTCGTGTTCTTGAAGATGATTCCCATAGTAGTGAATGAATCTCCAACAACTAAAAGTTCATAAAAAATTCGAACATTCTACCTCAGTTTCATTGATTTGACACATAAAACACGCATTCCAATAATTATTTCACCCACAGGCAATGCCCATTTGGAATGTGGTGACATAGGATCCTCTAACCCTTCTGTTCCTAGTAATAATTGTCTTCCAGATACTGTTGTCAATTAGCATAAGATTCTTCAAATGCTCTCAGATTTGGCGTACTCCTCATAAATCCCACGTTTCATGCCTAAAGTAAACCTTTTCTTTCCTTATACCTTTCTAGCAGTGACAATGGCTTCATTGTCCATGGTATATTTCTTGGGGCGATCCTTCGCCATCATGAATTGACCATTTGTGCATGTGTAGAAGGTTAGAAATTAACTCGATAATAGTATTGTTAGATGTCAATAGCAAGATGTTATTCGTTGTCCCAACATGGAAAACCCTATCTTGTATGCCTCAAGATCAATTAATAATGTGCTTGTCGATGTTTGAATGTCGAACAAAACATACTTTTTACCAACTTGACCAAAGGCCTCGTCGAGTTTCATAATAGCATATTCGTATAGCTCTAAATAGTCAAGCCATGCCACATTTTTTGCGGATTACAACATAGTGGTGCAAGAATTGATGCATAATCTTTGGCGGATTTGGCACTTTTTAGGGCCACATTTGTAGTTTGAAGAAATAGAGGCTACTATTGACGGGTAATTCATTTACCATAAAGTTAGTTTTCAAGGTCTCACATGCATGCAGAAATAGGGTGTTTGAACACCATAGCATAATTGAGTACAGGAGTGTATGGCACTTTAGTTTGTGGCAACCAATTATTCCCACCAATGAAGTTTTAAACTGCAAATCGTGAAGCTTCCCACTGACTTATAACCCTTTGATAACTGGGCCAGTTGTGTTGGCACCTGGACTCTGTTCTCTTACTTAGCATAATACAATGTATCCAGTCTATTATTATTTTTGTCCTAATACATCCAACCCGCCGACTTAATCGAGCTACCCAAGAATGACTTTGTGAAAGCGTATGGGAAAATATACGCCTTGGGTGACCTAAATACATTCTCACAGAGCTCTCAACTACTATCAAATCTGGAGCCAGGAAAACCCTACAATTGTGGAATGAAATTCTCATGGTCACATTAATCTCGTATTCTCTACATAATTGATTCCCAGAATAGACGTACAAAGTGTCTTGATACCTCTCAAAACTGCACCGTTAGAATATAAATTGATCTGATCTAGACTGAAGGGCTACTACTTGATCGTTAAATGGTCTCGCCATATTCTTGAAGATAATTCCCACATTAGTGAATTGATCTCCAAAAACTAAAACTTCATAAAAGAATTCAAACATTCTACGTCAGTTTCATTGATTTTACACCTAAAACACTTATTCCAATAATTATTTCACTTATAAACGATGCCCGTTTTGAATGTAGTGAGGCAGGATCCTCTAACGCTTTAGTTCATAGTAATAATTGTCTTCCAGATACTCTTGCCAATCAGCATAACATTCTTTAGATGCTGCCAAATCCGGTGTACTCCTCATAAATCATACGCTTCATGTATATAACGAACCTTTGCTTTCCGAATACCTTTCTAGCAGTGAAAATGGCTTCATTCTTTATGGTATGTTTCTTGGAGACCTCTTTCACCATCAAGACATCTGGCCAAAGACACGATAACAACCATGGACCTAGGGAACCTGATCTACAACCTAGCTCATGAACCACCCATTTGTGCATGTACAGAAAGTTAGAATCTAACTCGATAATAGTATGATTAGATGTCAATGGAAAAATGTTATTCTTTACCCCGACATCAAACAACCCTATCCCGCAATCCTTGAAATTAGTTAACGTTGTGCTTATCAATGTTTGAATGTCAAATGAAACACACTTTTTACCAACCTACCCAAAGGCCTCGTTGAGTTTCATAATGGCATGTTTGTATAGCTCTAAACAGTCAAACCATGCCACCTTCTCTGTGAATTACAACATAGTGGGGCCAGAGTAGATGCATACTCTAACGGATTTGGCACTTTGAAGGGCCAATTGCATTTGTAATTTGAAGAAATTGAGGCTACTATTAACGAGTCATTCCTTTACAATAACGCTAGCTTTCAAGGTCTTGCATGCATGCGGAAATGGGGTGTTGGAACACCAGTGTAGAATTGAGTCTAGAAGAGTGTGGCACTTTGATTTACGTCAGCCAACTATTCCCACCAATGAAGTTTTCAACTGTAAATTGTGAAGATTCCCGCTTGCTTATAACCGGGCCACATGTATTGGCACCTCGTCCCTTACTCTTCTAATCAATATAATACAGTGTATCCAGATCATTATTATTTTTGCCCTTCACACATCGAACCCATCAGGTTAATCAAGTTAGCTAAGAATGACTTATGAAAACCTTACGCCAAAATATACGCCACGGATGACCTAAACACGTCTTCACAGAGTTCTCAACCTCTACCAAATCTAGAGCTGGTAAGACCTTACTATTGTGAAATGAAACTCTCATGACCTCATAGATCTAGCATTCTCTGTATAACTGACTCCTAAAATAGACGAACAAAGTATCTTGATACCCCTTGAATCTGCACCAATAGAATACAGAGTGATTTGATCCAAATTGAAGGCTACTGCTTGTCTCGCCGTATTCTTGAATATGATTCCTATAGCAGTGAACAAATCTCCAACAACTAGAAGTTCATAAAAAATTCAAACATTCTACATCAGTTTCATTGATTTTACACTGAAAACACATATTCCAATAACTATTTTACTTTCAGACGATGCCTGTTTTGAATGTGGTGAGGTACAATCCGCTAATGCCGCAGCTCAAAGTAATAATTTTTTTCCAGATACTCTAGCCAATCAACTTAATATCCTTCAGATGCTGCCAAATCCGTCAGACTCCTTATAAATCCCACGCTTTATATATATAACGAACCTTTGTGTTCCCAGTACCTTTCCAGCAGTGAAAATGGCTTTATTCTCTATGTTATATTTCTTTAAGCCATCTTTCGCCATCAGGACATTCGGCCAAGGACACGATAAAAAGCCCGGACCTAGGGAACCTGATTTAACCCGCCCCGTGAACTGACCATATTAGAAAGTTAGAATCAAACTCAATAATAACATTGTTAGGTGTTAACAGAAAGATGTTATTCTTTACCCTGACATCGAAAAATCCTATCTTCCAATCTTTGAGATCAGTTAATGAAGTGCTATTTGATGTCTGCATGTCGAATGAAACATACTTTTTACAAACTTGACTATAGGCCTCACCGAGTTTCATAATGACATGTCTGTATAGCTCTAAAGAGTCAAACCATGCCACTTTCTCTAGGAATTATGACGTAGTGGGGCAAGAATAGATGCATAATCTTTAACGGATTTGGCACATTTTAGGGCCAATTGCATTTGTAGTTTGAAGAAATTGAGGCTACTATTGACAAGTGATTCATTTACAATCACATTACTTTTCATGGTCTCACGTGCATGTAGAAATGGGGTATTGGAACACCAGCGCATATTTGAGTCTAGGAGTGTATGGCACTTTGGTTTATGACGACCAACTATTCCCACCAATGAAGTTTTCAAATGTAAATTGTGAAGCTTCCCGTTTGCTTATAACCCGGCCACTAGTATTTGAACGTGGATCCCTACTTTACTACTGAGCATAATATAGTGTATCCAGACCATTATTATTTTTGTCTCGATGCATCCAACCCATCGGGTTAATCAAGCTATCTAAGAATGTCTCCGTGGAAACCGTACGCAAAAATATACGCCATGGTTGACCAAAATACATCTTCACGGGCCTCTCAACCACTATCAAATCTAGAGCCGGCAAGACCTTACTATCATGAAATAATGATCTCAATGATCTCGTATTCTCCATATAACTAATTCTAAGAAAAGACGTACAAAGTTGCTTGATGTCCAACGAATCTACACTGGTAGAATACAGAGTGATCTGATCCAGATTGAAGGCCACTTTTTGGTAGTTAAATGGTCTCACCGTGTTCTTGAAGACGATTCCCACAGCAGTGAATGAATCTCCCACGACTAGAAGTTCATAAAAAAATTCAATCATCCTACGTTAGTTTCATTGATTTTACACCTAAAACACATATTCCAGTAATTATTTTACTTACAGACGATGCCTGTTTTGAATGTGGTGAGCTAGGATCCTCTAATACTTCAGTTCCTAGCAATAATTCTCTTCCAGATACTCTTGCCAATCAGCATAGCATTCTTCAGATGCTGCCAAATCCTACGTACCATTCACAAATCCTACGCTTCACGTATATAACGAACCCTTGCTATCCCAGTACCTTTCTAGCAGTGAAAATGGCTTCATTCTATATGGTAGATTTCTTAGATCCATCTTTTGCCAACACGACATTCAGCTAGGGATGTGATAATGACCCCGGACCTAGGGAACCTAATTTACAACCTGGCTTATGAACTGACCATTTGTGCATGTATAGAAAGTTATAATCTAACTTGATAATAGTATTGTTAGACGTTAACGAAAAGATGTTATTCGTTACCCCGACACCGAAAAACCCTTTCTTGTCGAGTGAAACACACTTTTTACCAACTTGACCAAAGGCCTTGTCCAGCTCATAACAGCATCTTTTGTATAGCTCTAAACAGTCAAGCCAAGCCACCTTCTTCGGGAATTATGACATAGTCGGGCAAGAATAGATACATAATCATTGATGAATTTGGCACTTTGTAGGGCTAATTCCATTTGTAGTTTGAAGAAATTGAGACTACCATTAATGAATAATTCATCTACAATCACGTTAGTTTCGAGCTCTCACATGCATGCGGAAATGGGGTACTAAAACCCCGATGCATAATTGAATCAAGAAGCGTATAGCACTTTGGTTTGTGGCAACCAACTACACCCACGATCTGAATTTTTCAACTATAAATTCTGAAGCTTTCCACCTGCTTATAGCCTGGCAAGTTGTATTGGCACCTGGACCCCTACTTTCCTACTCAGCATAATACAATGTATCCAGACCATTATTATTTTTGTCCCAACGCATCTAACCCGCCGGGTTAATCAAGATCGTTAAGAATGACTTCTTGAAAACTGTATGCAAAAACATACGCTATGGACGACCCAAATACGTCTTCACTGAGCTCTCAATCACTACCAAATCTGGAGCGGGCAAGACCTAGCAATTGTAAAATGAAATTCTCATAATCTCATAGAACTCGAATTCTTTGTATAATTGATTCCCAGAATAGACGTACAAAGTGTCTTGATACCCCTTGAAACTGCACTGGTAGAATACAAAGTTATCTGATCTGAATTGAAGGGCTGCTTGGTAGTTAAAAGGTCTCACCATGTTCCTGAAAATGATTCTCACATCAGTGAACGAATCTCCATCAACTAAAATTTTATAAAAAAATTCTGACATTCTACGTCACTTTCATTGATTTTACACCTAAAACACGTATTCTAATAATTATTTCACTTACAGACGATGTTTTTTTTGGAATGTGGTTAGGAAGGATCCTCCAATGCTTCTGTTCCTAGTTATAATTGTCTTCCAGATACTGTTTCCAGTCAGTATAAGAATTTTCAGATGCTTCCAAATCTAGCGTACTTTTCATAAATCCCACCCTTCACGTAGATAATGTACCTTTGCTTTCCCAATATGTTACTAGTAGTGACACTGGCTCCATTCTCTGCGATATGATTCTTGGAGCCATCTTTTGCCATCACGACATCGGCCGAAGACAAGAACTCAACACCGGACCTGGGGAAACCCGACTTACAACACGACTCATGAATTCACCATTTCTGCATTTGTAGGATCTTAGAAACTAAGTCGATAAAAGTATTGCTAGAGATCAAGGGCAAGATGTTATTCATTACCCAGACATCGAAAATATGTTGCGCGCCTCAAGATCAAATAATGATGTGCTTATCAACATACTTTTTACCGATTTGACCAAAGACCTCATCAAGCTTCGTAAGACATTTTCATACAGCTCCAAACAGTCAAGCCATACCACATTCTCCGCGGATTATGACATACCAGGGCAAGAATTGATCCATAATCTTTAGCGAATTTAGCACTTTGTTGGGGCAATTTTAGTTGTAGTTTGAATAAATTGAAGCTACTATTAACAGGTAACTCGTTTACAATCAAATTAGTTTTCAAGGTCTCACATGCATGCGGAAATGGGGTGTCAAAACACCAAAGCATAATTGAGTCTAATAGTGTGTGGCACTTTGGTGTGTGGCAAAAAGTCCACGTCTTGAGAAATCGAGAGATTACGCTGGTTAAGGCCCAACAGGATGACCACAATAGCGAAGAGGCCATATGGGAAAGAGAAGCAAAGATACTGAAGAGGTATCTGGAGTTAACAGAAAAGTAAGCTGAATTTCAATGACGAAATTAAATTAAGCAAAAAAGGGTTGTAGCATCCGGATTTTTCGTAAATGAAGATTTATTATTATTTTAAACTTTTAAAGAACTTAAAACGTGTCATTACCAGCCCATTTCTATTATTTTGATAATTTTATTCATGATAAAGGTTTCAAAGATATTTGCATCGCTCGCCTATTTTTTTTTAAAAGATATTGTGTTTTTATAATTAATTGAATTTCGTTTTCGAATCAAAGTTTGAGTCCAATTATTTATTGACTTTGAACATTCGCGCATGACTTCCAATTTATTATTGAGTTAATTAATGATCCAACTTTTAGTCCAAAGTTCAAAATTTTATATTCAAGTCTAATTTTCATTTATTTGAGTCCATGAAATTTTGAAGGGTTCTATAGATAAAAATCTCATTTTTAATGGGGGTTTTGAAAAATACCTCATAACTGAAAACTAATCGTAAAAATGTCATTCTTTATTAAATGCCTTAAACTAATTTCAATAAAAATTTATTTTTTATTACATTTATTATTAATTATTATTTATTATATAATAATATAATAATAAGTAATCTTTTCAACAACTACTAAACTATAACAACTGTCACCGCCGCCAATGATTTCAACCACTAACCTTCGACCACCGGCGTAACAACCACTTAGTAAAAACAAAAAATTAAAAAAATAAAAAAAGAAAAATCTCATAATAGAAAAAATAATGTTACCAAGATCAGGGAAAAATCTTATTTTAAATATATTTTTCACACGGGAAAAATCATGTTAATTATCAAAGAGTAAATTGTTACCACTGAGAAAAAATCATGGCAGCAAAAAAAAAACTAAAATACGGTGACAGAAACAGCCAATTAAAAAAAAGCGTTAAAACAACCAAAAAAAATGCGAAAAGGAAAATAGGGAAAAAAAATTTGTAATAATGTTACTATTGGAAAACGTCACAATAACAAAAACAACAGAGAACAATGTCATCATTGGAAAACGTATTAGCAACAAAAGCAACAAAATCAAGGAAAAAAATTTTGACAACCGGTTTTTTGGTGGAAAACACATAATCGGGTAATAAAACAATCGGTTCATAATACCAACTAACAACCCAAAATAAATAAGAAAAACACCATATTACTGGAAACACTGGTAACTAAGTCACAAAAACCAATATCACGGCTTAAGAAGAGCCAGGTCTCTGACTGCGTGCCTATTGAAGAATGAGTTGACGACTCATAAGCAGTGACTTGGTTAAGGGAACTCACTAGAGACATAGCGAAAGCAAGTCTTCATAAGGCAATTGCCACTGCTTATGGACCCAAGTCTGAGTGATCTATCCATGACCAGGATAAAACTTGGGTGAAACTAAATGGAGATCCGAACCAACTGATGTTGAAGAATCAGCGGATGAGTTATGGTTAGAGGTGAAATGCCATTCGAACCCAAAGCTAGCTCGTTCTCTCTGAAATGCGTTGAGGTAGACGTAAAGCATAGTAACAAAATAACCAAACAAAATTAAAAGAAAATCATATAAAAAATAGAAGTAAAAAGGGAAAGGCATCAGACTGACATAAGCAAAATTAAAAAAATTAAAAAGAAAAATGAAAAAGTCGGATTCATGGTTGTCGCCGGCAACCATGAAATTGAAAAAGAATTCATCTCATAATTAAAGAAGAATTCAATTGAAGAAGAATTTAATACCACTCTCGCCTCCCCTTATGGTTCTGCAGAAAAAAATGCCCTCGTTTAGCTATGACGGAGATGTTGACTAATTGGTGGCAATTTTAATATGAACAATTGGTGTACGGTATTGGCAATGGCGGTGGTAGCGGCAACTGTGGCGGCGGTAGCGGCAACTGTGGCGGCATAAGTTGAAAGGAAGGGATGGTGGTGAAGAATAGGAGGCAAGTGACTAGAGTTTGCTGAAAAATAAATACAAACAATTTAGGGCATAAATCAATTAATAATAATAATAATAATAACAATAATAATTTAATTATTATAAAAATAAAAAATTCATAAAATAAAATAAAGAAATAGAGGTGGTAAATTTATTATAATGTATAGGGATATATATACATATAGTTTTCATCAATAGTGTAAAATTAAATGGAGCATTCGTAAAACCTCTAATTATATCAATTTTAAATGTTTTGAGTCAAAAGTCATTTTAAGTGAAAATTATAAATCCAAGTCCCATACCAAACAATTGTAACCCTTGGGCCCAAATTTCAATTAACCATCTTACAAACTGTTTTGAGCCCAATTCCAAGCCCAACTCTTAAAGTCCGAAGTCAATAAATTTAGCCTAACAAGTCTTATACCATTTCAACGTGGGTTAAAACATCATACTTGGTGCACCAGATCCTACCCTTGCACAACTGAAACACATCCCCTTAGCCCCTGAATTTTCTGCCACTAACTCCCTTCAATCCCTTCCACGATCCCAACTCCATGTATATTTACACACCTGTCCAGCAGCACTTACACCCAGCAAACACTCTCATTACACTGCAAACTTCACACTCAAGTTCACCAGTTTTCTGTAATTACAACGCGCAAGAACTCCACATTCAGCCCAAAAATTCACAGTTTCATTCTTACATACAATTTAGATTCATACACTTTCAATCGACAACTTCACAGCACAGCCACCCATACACACGCAAACATTCACAAGATGGCAGTCTGTTTTTCACGTTCTGCTCCAAAACAAGCAGCCTTCAAAATTCAAACCAAACTACGATCGACCACCACCATCCCTTCATCATTATTCACCCAAAGCTTCAGTCAACACTCATAAGGAAAATAATAACAATAATAATAAAAACACGCACACAACAAAGGAACAGCCGCAGCCATTGCCTACTGCTCATCGCCAGACACCGCATCTCCTCTTCATTTTCTTTGTCCAATTTTCCCAGCTGAAACCTGAAATTTGAAAGCCCAAAGAACCGGTGACTTATCTCGGTCGAGCATTCGACGGAAAGCTTCGAACCTTTCTGCCGTTCGTGTCTCGGCCACATCAAACTCGAACCCAAAAGACTTGGCCGGGATCCTTGAACCTATGTCGATCGAATCCAGAATTTTCCCCCATCGTCCCTCGCCTCTACCTCTCGATCGAACCTCCACAGCGCTACCTCAACCAACCAACTCGAACCTCAGTCGAACCCCAAAACTCGACTCCTCTCTCTGTCTCGCGAAGCTCGTGCCTTCACCGCGCTCTCGAACCACTGGTGAACCCCATCACCATCGATCGAAACTCCATCGATCGCCCGATTTCTGCTTCGGTTCACTGCATTTCAAACGCATTGGGGGAAATAAAAGTGACTTGGGCATTTTGTTAAATTCAAATTTGCACCCAAGTGCCTGAAATTTCAATTGTTCCATTTTAGCTATTGGGAGTTATGGGTTTTTGAGTTGGTCATTTGAGTCTTTAGTTAGTTTCAGTCCCTGAAGTTTGTCCCCATCTTATTCCAGCCCTAGAATTTATTGGTTGATTCGTTTCAGCCACCAAAGTTTTGAAATTTTCCATTTCAGTCCATTTTGAAAAATAAATTTTAACCCCAAATTTTTTGTAAAGTTGCATTTTGAACTAAAATTTTTAAAAGTTCGTGATTTTGTTTTATACTTTTATTTGGTTTTACTTTTTAGAGATCGGAAGAGCACACGTCTAACTTTAATAATTAAATATTTTGTCTAGATGAGGCGTGTGATTTGACGCATATTTGACTATCTTCAAGCTCAAACTAGAAAGGAAAAGCGTATTAAGGGGGATTCCTTTTACTAAAGTTGTTTCAAAGATATATGTCCACTAGTGTTAAAAAATTTTATGCAAATACGTGTTATGATCTATACATGTGCTATGTGATTCATGGATATAAAATATATGTGCATAATATAGCTCATCTTAACCTAGAGCCCACAAACATAGATAATTAAATTGTTTGAAATGGCAAGCCCAGAGATTCAATTTCATGTGCACATGTATTTAATTGCATAATATGTATTGCATGTTTAAAGTTAGCGCGCGGAATCTACTAAGTGTTTCTTCGAAACATTCACCTTTTATTTCAAAACATTTCAGGCTCAGGAGCTGGCGGCGACTCGACTAACGTTGGCAATTGAGAAATTAAATTGCAATTTAATTGTTAAATAATATTTTCTTCTACTCGAATAATTGAAGACATTCTTGTTATTTCACAATTGGAAAATTTTGTTAATTACTGATAATGATTTTTATTTGGAATTGTTGGAAATTGGTTTTTATGAAATATTATTATGTTATTTAAATAAAAAGAAAAAATTTTTTAGCACAATTTATATAATTGTTTAATTTTCCAATTTTTAAAAGAAATTAAATAGATTTAGTAGCGTCTCTAATGCTTAGAACTCGGGTCGTTACACTAAGTTCCTTAATGGCAGGATGTGGCTCACGTCGACCGAGTAGAAATAGTAACAATTCAGTCATTTAACTTATGGACTCGCTGCCAAATGGTAGGATGTGGCTCAGGTCGACCGAGTAGAAACAGTAACGATTTAGTGATTAACTTATGGACTCGCCGCTGAATCGCCAAAAAATTTCAAAGGTATCTGAATGGCAAGGTGTTGGAAGAAAGCGATATATCGCGACTACATCAGGTCAAGCTAGGCCTGCGTCTATTATAGCCTCTTTCCTGAACAGCTCAGGGATGCTAGCCTCGACTTTCGATGTGATCACCTATCTAATACTATCTAACAAAACGGCCCAACTCAGTCCTCTCTTGGTCTCGTCAGGTCGACCATAAACATCCCTAACGATAACATATACACCATATCCTGTTGCTCGACTTGGATGCTCCTACTTGCCAAGCGCCTTTGACAAAATATCTTGGTGTTTTTTTTGGAGAAACGTCCCTTGGCTGGCTCCTCGTGCTTGTCCTTCTATTAGATAAAATGAAAACTATATATAAATACTTAAATACGGCATCCACTGACCTGGTATCTATGACACTAGAATATTCTCTTGGAGAAAAGGAAAAATCATTCAAGTCTCAGAGTCAAAGAGTGTATCGCATTTTGGTTTATAGCAACTAACTGTAAATTTTGAAGCTTTCCACCGGTTTATTACCCCAACAGTTAATGATTTGCTTATCGATGTCTAAATGTCAAATGAAACGCACTTTTTACCAGCTTGACCAATCGCCTCCTCGAATTTCATAATAGCATGTTAGTATAGCTCTAAATAGACAAGTTGTACCATCTTCTTGAGGCATTATGACATAGTGAGGTAAGGACAGATGCATAATCTTGGGTTGTTTAACGCTTTATAGGGCCAATTGCACTTGTAGTTTGAAGAAATTTAGGCTACTATTAACGGGTAACTTGTTTACAATCAAGCTAGTTTCCAAGGTCTCACGTGCATGTGGAAATAGGTTGTTGAAACACCAGAGCAAAATTGAGTCTAGGAATGTGAGGCACTTTGGTTTGTGGCAACCAACTATTCCCACCAATGAAGTTTCCAACTGTAAATTGTCAACTCCTCCTTACCAACTGCCTACGACAAGATATCTTGGTGTCTTTTTTAGAGAAACGCCCCTTAGCTGGCCTTCTTGTGCTTGTCCTTTTATTAGACAAAATGAAAACTATATATAAGTACTTAAATGTGGTATCTAGTGACTTGGTATATGTGACACTAGAATATTCTCTTGGCAAAAAAGAAAAATCACTCAAGTCTCAAAGTCCAAGAGTGTATGGCACTTTGGCTTATAGCAACTATCTGTAAATTGTAAAGCTTCCCACCTAATTATAACCCCATCAGTTAATGATGCGCTTATTGATGTCTGAATGTCGAATCAAACACACTTTTTACCAACTTGACCAAAGGCCTCATTGAATTTCATAATGGCATGTTCGTATAGCTCTAAATAATCAAGCCATGCCACCTTCTCCGAGTGACATAGTAGGGTAAGAATATATGCATAAGACCAATTGCATTTGTAGTTTGAAGAAATTGAGGCTACTATTAATAGGTAATTCGTTTACAATTCAGTTAGTTTTCAAGGTCTCACATGCGTGTGGGAATGGGGTATTGGGACACCAAAGCAAAATTGAGTCTAGGAGTGTGAGGCACTTTGGTTTATGGCAACCAACTATTCCTACCAATGAAGTTTTCAACTGTAAATTGTGAACTCCTCCTTGCCAAGCGCCTCTGACGAGATATCTTGGTACCTTTTTGGGAGAAATGCCCCTTGGCTAGCCTCCTCACACTTGTCCTTCTATTAGACAAATTGAAAACTATATATAAGTACTTAAACGCGGAATCCAATGACCTGGTATCTGTGGCAGTAGAATATTCTCTTGGCAGAAAGGAAAAATCATTCAAGTCTGAAAGTCCAAGAGTGCATAACACTTTGATTTATGGCAACTAACTGTAAATTCTGAAGCCTCCCACCTGCTTATAACCTCATTATAACTTGGCCAGATGTATTGGCACCTGGACCCCTATTTTCCTACTCAGTATAATACAGTGTATCCAGACCATTTTTATTTTTCTCCCAAGGAATCCAACCCACCAGGTTAATCAAGTTATCCAGGAATGACTTCTTGAAACCGTATGTGAAAATATACACTATAGATGACCCAAATACGTCTTCACAGAGCTCTCAACTACTATTAAATTAGGAGCCAGCAAGACTTTACAATTGTCAAACAAAATTCTCGTGGTGTCCTAAATCTCGTATTCTCTATAGAATTGCTTCCCAGAATAGACTTAAAAAGTGTCTTGATACCCCTCGAACTACACTGGTAGAATACAGAGTGATTTGATTTGGACTGAAGGGCTACTTCATGGTGGTTAAACTATCTAGCTGTGTTTTTTAAGATGATTCCAATATCAGTGAACGAATCTCCAACAGCTAAAAGTTCATAAAAAAAATTCAAACATTCTACTTCAATTTCATTGATTTTAGACGTAAAACACGTATTCCAATAATTAATTCACCTATAGACGGTCTAGACGGTCCCTATTTTGAATGTGGTGAGGTAGGATCTTCTAACAGCTAACGTTTCTATTCTTGGTAAGAATTGTCTACTAGATACTGTTGCCAATCAGCATAACATTCTTTAGATGCTCCCAAATCTAGCGTATGCCTCATAAATCCCTCGCTTTACATATATAATGAACCTTTGCTTTCCCAATAGCTTTCCAACACTAATAATGGCGTCATTCTCTATGGTATATTTATTAGACACATCTTTCGCCGTCACGACATTCAGTCGAGGAAGCAATCACAACACTAGACCTGGAAAACCCAATTTACAACTTGACTCGTGAACAGACCATTTGTGCATACATAGAAAGGTTGGAAACTCACTCGATAATAGTATTGTTAGATATCGACAACAAGATGTTATCTCGATATCTTAAAACCTGATCTTGCATGCCTTGAGATCAGCTAATGATGTACTTATCGATGCCTAAATATCGAATGAAATATACTTTTTACTAAACTAACCAAAGGCCTCGTCGAGTTTCATAATGGCACATTCGTATAACTCTAAACAATCAAGCCGTGCCACCTTTTTCATGTATTATGACATAGTGGGGCAAGAATAGATGCACAATTTTTTGCAGATTTAGCACTTTGAAGGGCCAATTGCATTCGTAGTTTGAAGAAATTGAGGCTCCTATTAACAGGTACTTCGTTTACAGTAAAGTTAGTTTTCAAGGTCTCACATGCATACAGAAATGGAGTGTTGGAACACCAAAGCAAAATTGAGTCCAAGAGTATATGATATTTTAGTTCGTGGCAACCAACTACGCCACATATGAAGTTTTCAATTGTAAATTTTGAATACCTCCTTACCAAGCCCTCTGACAAGATATCTTTGTGACTTTTTTAGGGAAATGTCTATTGACTGACCTCCTCGTGCTTGTCCTTCTATTCGACAAAAATAAAACTATATATAAGTACTTAAATACGGCATCCAATGACCTGGTATCTGTGGCACTAGAATATTCTCTTAGCAAAAAGGAAAAATCATTCAAGTCTCAAAGTCCAAGAGTGTATGGCACTTTGGTTTGCGGCAACTAACTGTAAATTGTAAAGCTTCCCAACCGCTTATAACCCCATGATAACCGAGCCAGCTCTATTGTCACATGGACTCCTATTCCTTTACTCAACATAATACAGTGTATCCAGACCATTATTATTTTTGTCCCAAGGAATCCAACCCGTCGGGTTAATCAAGCTATCCAAGAATGTCTACGTATTCGTAGAGCTTCTAGCTACTATTAAATCTTGAGCCCGCAAGACCTTACAATTGTGAAATAAAATTCTCATGGTTTTATAGGTCTAGCTTTCTCTGTAGAATTACTTCCTTGAATAGATGTAAAAAGTGTCTTGATACCCCTCGAAACTACACTGGTAGAATACATAGTGATTTGATCCAGATTGAAGGGCTACTGCTTGGTCATTACACAGTATAGCTGTTCTCTTAAGATGATTCCTATAGCAGTGAACGAATCTCCAAAAACTAAAAGTTCATAAAAAAAAATTTAAACATTCTATGTCAATTTCATTGATTTTACAGATAAAACTCGTATTCCAAAAATAAATTCTCTTACAAGAGGTGCCCATTTTGAATTTGGTGAGGTAGGATCCTCTAACATTCTTCAGATGCTCTCAAATCCAGCGTACCCCTCGACTTACGAGGTAAAGAAATTGTTGTGCCCATTGGGTATAGAGATTGAGATGATACATGTATGCATAAATGATTGTGTCTTGTACCAGCATGAGAACAAGGACTTGTATGTGTGTCTGAAGTGTGAGGCATTACAGTATAAGAGAAATGACAATTGTGATAAATGTATGGATAAAATAGGCCCTCCAACATAGGTGTTATGGTATCTACCTGTAATACCTAGATTCAAACGCTTGTTTGCGAACACAAATGATGTGAAGAAAATACGGTGGCTTGCTGACGGGAGGAAAGGAGACGGAAAACTCAAACAACTAGTCGATTCTCCCAAGTGGAGGAACACAAACAAGATGTTTCCTAACTTTGGTGGTAAAGATCGGAATGTTAGGTTTGTACTATGTACAGATGAAATAAACCCGCATGGCAATATGACTAGTCGACATAACACTTGATCAGTTGTTTCGGTGTATTAAAATCTTCTTCCTTGGTTGTCTATGAAGTCGAAATACATCATGTTGTCATTATTGATTTCGGGGCCTAAATAGCCAAGAAATGACATAGATGTGTACATCGCGCTACTCATTGGTAATTTGAGATTGTTGTGCAACAAAGGTATGTCGATGTTTGATACATATAGCCAGATGCATTTCACACTATGTGCTATGATTTTTTGCATCATAAATGACTTTCTAGCACATAGTAACTTGTTAGGTTATACTGCAAAGGAGCTAAAGAATGTCTTGTTTTTGAAGATGAGATGATTGATCTTTGGTTGAATAATGGCAAGAAAAATGTGTTCATGAGTCATCATCAGGCCTTTTCCCCACCTGACCACCCTTGTCGAAAGAAGAAAAAGGCTTTCATTGAAAAAACCGAGACTTGAGTTGCCCGCTTGCTGTTAAACTCCAATCTTATGTTATTTATTATCCATCTTTGGCATATCGATTCTATTGGTTTTTAGGCTTCAAAGATTTTATATTTCTTCAAAATTCTAAGACTCAACTAACAAATTTCAAGTCCTGTGCTATTAGGGACTTCTTTATCATTTCAATTAAGTGCCTATTCCTGAGATTGATGGTATAATAATAATAAAGTAAAATTTTATCATTTTCAAAACTTTTACTTTAATTCAATATGATAAACGAGATATCATAAAACATATGACTACATGTTTACTATATTACATAATTTATTTTTTTTATGGGAACCTATATATTGGTAAAAATTTAAGTAGATGAGACACAATAGTAATAATATTTGATGATGATGATTTAGAAAAAAATAAAAAAATTCTTTTAATTCTTTTTAGAGTGGAAAGTGGTTAAGAATTAATGTTAGGAGTAAATCATATAGAATTTATCATTTGTTGTAATATTGCTTCCCTTGAGTCTTTTATGATAGGAGGGTGTGTACTTCATATTTTTTAGAATAGATTTAGTCAATAGTGATTTATTTAGAGAATGTATGGCGCTATATAAGGAAATGCAAAAAATAAATTTTCTAAGAATATGTGGTGGTTAATGAACATGAAAAAGAATTCATTATGATAAATGAATATCATCAACACTTTAAATGTGTTCTTGAAGTTCTTGTAGTAATACTTATTGAATAAGAATGTGGGTGTAAGGTAATTTTAGAGTTATACAAATTTTGTATGCTCTCTTTTTCAAAATTTCTCAGTTTCCATACTCAACATGAAATTAAATTTGTATTAAAAAAATACCTCATTAATTCTCATTTTCGTTAGTTAAGAGTATTTTTCTATAAATGACAACTTAATTAGTTTTGTATCAAGTAAAAGTATTGTACGTTTAAATTTGATTCTACGTATGCATATTAGTAAAATATGTATATGAGTGAGCAATAAATAATAAAATTATGATTATTTAGTTTTTCAAATTATCACTTTTTTTAGCTAATTATTCAACTCTGTGCGATGCAAGGGTAGTATACAAATAATACTATGAGAGGATATTCTATAAAGATTGCCATAAATTACTTTGATATTCATATATTTTTTTAGTTTGATATTAAAAATAAAAGTTCACTAATCTTCAAAGATAAATAAATAAGTAAATAAATAAAATAAAAAATAAAAGTTTACTGTATGCACTAAAATAAACCTTGTCAATGCATTATGGAATCCCGAATCTTACATCAGAATATAAACAATAGAGAAATGGAGTAAAAGATACTAGAATTCCATATTTATCATGCGTGTAAAATTTCAAATCTCAAACCAAAATATGATAAAAAGAATGTTGAAGTTATTTACTAAATAAAATAATTAAGAATTCCACGTTAAAACGTGATGTAAAAAGTATTGATGTAATTCACTACAAGGATCACATATTGGAACTCGATGAGAAAAGTATTGGAGTCATTTAGCTATAGAAGAGTCCCATACCAGAAGATGATGAAAAAGAGCGCAAGAATCGGTGCTTTATGAAAGGACGCATGTTCCATATAACTTGCAATGCTCTCGGGATTAGAGATAATGGGCCTCGTTGATATGTGTGGCCATGATTTATAAATATAAGGAGACTACTGCATGGGTTCCGCAATTCTCGTAAGATGCCTCCATCCCTGAATATAATTAAAGATTCTTCACGTAAAAACTAGCTTTTTTAATAGTATTTTTAAAAATATCTTGAGATTGAAAGTAGTTGTAAAAATATCATTTTCTATTTCAAAATTACTCTAAATCATTTTTAATTAAAATTTAATTTTTTATTAATTATTTTTTGATAAATTATAATTATAATAAAAACCACCTAAAGTATAAATTTTTTCAACAAAAAAAAAATAGTCATCTTTATATAGCGTCAACAACACTTTTAATTCCGAAACGCCATCAAATGTACAAATCGCCACGCCACAAATACAATAACAGTGTTACTATTCATAAACAAATGTTACCACCCTAGAAAATATCACATTAACAATAAAAAAGTAATAAATTTTTAAATAAAAAATAGGTGTGTTTAGTGTAGCCACCGCCACAGCTTCCAAAAAAATTCATAACAATGAGATGGTAATAAACCCGATTAAATGGTAACAAAATGATAAAAAATGAAAATAAAAAGCGAGAATGATAACATAGGGAAAAAAAACTAGCACATGATAACAACCTCGATAAAAGGTAACATATGAAAGTATGTTGTCTAAATACGATGAAAACCAATCGACAGAGAAGATGACAGAAAGCAGAATTAGGAAGTGAAGCGAGGTATACAATAGCAAATCTCTTTAAGACAGATTTCAACCTTATTAACCAAAAGTGCACACTGAATACGGATGTCTGTCTCCCGAGATACAACGTTCCTTTCAAGATCGATACCGCACTTTTATACCAATTTTGACAGTTGATCCTTGACCGATAATACTCTTCGAATGCTTGGAATACCTTTTTAAAATAAAGGGGATGAATTTAAAAAGAAGAAGAATAGAAGATATATTTCTGATATTTTTTGGAATGAATAAAATGATTTCTAAGGGTCCCTATATATAGACGTTGGAAAAACACGTCTTCAAAAGACATGACTCTAATAAAGGTCACAATCACTAGAATAATATATTATAAAAAGCACGTCTTTAAAAGATATGACTCTTATAAAGGTTATAACATTTGAAATAATGCTTATAGAAAAGACACACCTGTTATGAAATAATCATGTCTAAAAGTCAAAATCATTCACTCATAACACATGACTGTTTGTCTAAAAAATATTCTAGAATGTTCTAGAACATTCTAGAATATTCTAATATTTAATTCCAACGTTTTACGAGTTTAAGCGATACCTGTGACATTAATTTTTCATTCACCCAAAATTGGTTTAGAAAAATTAATTAAAATATGAAATAAAATTAGAATCTAAAATCCAATAACCAATTAATAATATCCACTTAAACAATTGTCAAAGTGGTCAACACCGACTTTGCGTACCAATTTTCAACAATCCCCCACATGAATAAAAATTAATGCAAAGACAATGCAACATTGAGGACTATATCTAAAAGATAATGCATCAAGATAGGCAGCTTTTGCTTTGAACATTCTTCAGTAAGAATATACCGGACTCACTTGGCTAATCAGTGAACGCAATATTTTGAACTGTCAGCCGTTATTGTGAGCCTAGATAATAGACCAAACACATTACCTCCTATATCAGTCTTGGTTCTCTATTGTGTTCATTATTTCGGCCCTGAACTATTTGGGTTCTGCGAATGCTTTAGAGAATTTGCCTAAGTAAAATTCTCAACGAACTATAAAAAGTACCCTACAATACCCCACTTGTATATATTACACGGTAGAGTCATCATTAAAAGCATAGCTTATCCTTAACATTCTCTGTAGGCAACATAGCTTATCCTTAACATTCTCTGTAGCTTATCATAGAAATGGGAAGGAGTGTAAACCTCCAAAGTGCTTCTCTTCGAGTTAATCATAACCATTTTTCCTATTGAACCCAATCCGTGGGATCTCTAGTCGCCAGGTTAGGTTTTCGTCAAGTTAACTCATCTTGTTTTAGGCTTTAACTCCATTTCCCTTGATGTGCAGTCTATTCTTTCTCTCGATAACCCTTAGTAAACAGATCCGCTAGGTTAGCTTTTGATTTAACAAACTCAATGGATATCATTCCATTTGAGAGTAACTATCTAACGGTATTATATCTACGACGAATATGTCTTGACTTACCGTTTTGCACAAAATTTTCTTCCCTAGCTATAGTTGCTTGATTATCACAATAAATATATATATCCGGCATTGGCTTTGGCCATCTTATCTTCCACAAAATTTCTAAGCCATTCTGCTTCCTCCCCTGCTTTGTCCAAGGCAATAAACTCAGATTTCATAGTGGATCGAATGATGCAAGTCTACTTAGAAGACTTCCACGATATGGCACCACTACCAAGAGTAAACACATAGCCACTGTAGACTTAGATTCATTTGTGCCAGATACCCAATTGGCATCACTGTATCCTTCAATTACATGAGGATATTTCCAATAATGTAATGAATACTCTCGGGTTCGCTTCAAGTATCCTAAAACTCTAAATAAAGCACTCCAATGATCATTACTAGGATTACTTGTGTAGCGACTTAGCTTACTTAACCCATAAGCTATATCTGGCCTGGTACAATTCATCAACTATATTAGACTACCAATTATTTGGGAATATTCTAAACTGTTGTTTCCTATTTCCAATATTCTTATAAAGAACTACATTTTGGAAGAAATGGGTCATTAGTCTTTTTAGTGCCATGGGTCTTGCACCTTTCAATCACTTTATCTACATAATGAGTTTGTGATAAAGTCACCCCGTTGGATGTCCTAGTGATTTTCATTCCCAAAATTATATCTACTTCACCCATATCTTTCATATCAAAATTACATGTGAGCATTTTCTTTGTTCTATTGATGATTTCCTAATATGAGCATGTCATTTATATATAGACAAACTATAACATATGTATTTCCAAATTTCTTTGAATATACTAATTAACCTGAACTAAAAAGAGAAGTATACAAAAAAAAAAAGAAAATGTAAAATACCATATCCAACTGGCTAAGCCGAATCACACCTCATATATTATATTTTATAACATTTTATCTGCCATTTAGAAAATAAGAATAAAATTTATTTTTTAACTGATTTTAGTTTATAAAGTAGGTGAAAATAAGAATCCGTTATTAACTTTCAGTAAATAAGTTATATTCAATGTAATAAAAAAAAATCAAGTTAAATGATGCGCGATAGTTGGTACTATTTTGTAGCTTAGTTTTTCCCCCCATTTTTGTTATGATGTGTTTTTCATCTTTATTCATACCTGATTTTAAACAAGGAAAATAAAAAAATCAGGGCAAAATTATTTCTTATGAAAATGTAAATATTTTCAATAGTGAGGATTATGATGACAACTCTTAGTTCTCAATTTGCTTTTTATAATTCAATTATCATATATAGTTAATTATTTTAAAAAAATATTGCAGAATAAAAGTGGGAAAGAAAAAAATTGTTAATTTAATATATTTTGAAGAATAATGAAATGGCATGTAAAGTGTTATATAAACTAATATGTGGGATCTGATTTGTTAGTCACAAAAGGGAATTTTTATCAAAATAAATAATTTTTTAATTATTTTATTTTTTTTCAAAAAAGGGTGTGTTTTGTTAATATTAAATGAAATGTAAAGTGTAAATTGTAATTACTTAAAACGTGCTATGTAGGACCATACTTAGGAACGCACCTATGCACATTTTTTGAAATTCAAAGACAAATTAATATATTAAATGGTGGTGGTACCAGAAAATTTTTATTACTACCTCGATTCCAAAAAGATTGTCCTATTTCTTTTTTACATAGATTAAGAAAAATTCACTTAATAGTATCAGAAAAGTAAATTTTAACATTATTTACATATTATATCCTTTCATTTATTAATTATTCCACTTTAATAATTCTATTTTTCTAATAATTATGCACATGGGCATATAAGAGAATTAATATTTCAATTGGCTTTAAAAAGGAAACTAGGCCATATTTGGGTTAGATCACTTTTTTGGGACGGAGGTAGTAATAAGAAACAAATTGATATACTTTCACAATGGAAGCAAAAAGGGCAAGCTTTTGTATGTGTAACCAAGTGACATTGGCTAATTATTGGTATCATTTCTTGGCATCACTTTCATAAAATCTGATCCACATCCATTTCGTCAAGATTTAATGCTGCGGGTATTGAAATATTCAAAGTAAAATTCTTGGCTTGCAAGATATCAATCTCCGTTGATGTTTGAAATTATGTATATAATTTGCATTTAAAGTCCTATTTTGATAATGTATACCAACTACCCAATTGGGCTTCCAACAACTTTCTTGAAACATCAACAAGGCATTTGAACAACACATATTCTATAGAGTCTATTAAATACCAATAGATTATGTGACATGATCTCATTAGATACATTAGAGGATGAGTCCCCCAATGTGTCTATCCTGCCATATAGTCCTTTAGATGGACTCTATAAAAAAACCGATTCGAACAATGCAAAAAAGAGTGTGTCTACTACAAAAAAATTTTCCCTTTTGGTTTTTCTTTTTTTTTTTTTTAGGTTAAACAACTCTTTCTGGAAGATATTTTGTTCCATGAAAAAGGATTTGTTTTTAAATTTTTGGATATTTTATTTTATTTTTGAATAAGGGAAAACTATATTTTCCATGTGTGAGGAAAATACACGCATCATGCGTGGAAATTAGAGAGACATTTCTCTTAAAAAAATTCGAAAATGCATTAGTAATTTGAATAAGATTCAATTTTTTTAAATCAATTATGAGATTCAAAATTAAAGCCAACAACAAACAGTATAAAAAATTAAATGCAAAATATAATTTTTAAGGTTTACAGTGATTAGCAATATAAAAAATTATGCGAAATATAATTTTTATGCAAAATATAATTTTTATTCTATTAACCAAACTACGTCCATATCAAGTTAGTTACCAAAATATGCAAGTGATATTAGAATTTCTATCCATAGGGCCACAACGTGAAAATTACAGCCGCATTGGCACAAAATCCTAGTGACCCATCACTAGATATTAGAAGAAACTGAAAAGTCTAGAGCAGAAAATAATGAAATTTCAGCAATTATGTATGACCAAAAAAAAAGCAAGAATAGAATAATAAGAGTTACTGAGCCTTTTTGCGAGTGTAAATATTGAAATTAGGCTTTTCTTTTATTTTCTTTCTTTTTTATTTTTATTTTTTGAATATTACAAAGAGATTGTAGAAGAAAGGAATAGAACCCTAAATCTAAGGTGTGGAATGACCGCTAAGATAGCATAAGAGTATATGAGTTTTAACCAAACTAGAGTCTCACTTATGCATTACATGGGAAAATATATATAAAATTATTTTAAAAAATAAATAATATGAAATTTTATATATATATATTTTTGGTATGGTGGAGTTTTATAAGGTTACGTTGATTTTTAATATCAATCAAAATAATAATGAAATTTTGTTCTTATCATGTTAGTGTAATTATTATTTACAGTAAAGTTTAATCCGAATGCTATCGTTAACGTAAATAAATATTATTTTCTATTTTAGGCACTATTTTAGATAAATAGAATAATATACGAAATAACTATTAGTTGTGAGGTATCATGTACTCTGATAATATTTTTCATTTGAAAATTACAGCCGCATGAGTCATATATTTTTTTAAGGAAAAGTAGTAGTAATTATTAATAACTCATACCTTGAAAAAGTAAGAAAAAAATTATAATTATAATTTCAATTAACTTAAACTAACGATATATATGTTTAATTTCTATTAATTATAAACTATAAATTTGTTGCTCGAATTGAACTCTAACAGTTAAGATACTTGTATTTTGGGTCGGATGTCTCGAGTTTGAACCATACATGCGCCTCTATGAATTTCCCTCCTCCCTATATCCACTTACACACACACACAATTTCAAACATGTGGACACTTATCTATCAATCAATTTCAAACATGTGGACACTTATCTATCGATTAGAAAATTGGATAATCAAATTTATTCATAATTTAAGCAATCGAATGACGATATTTATCTATTAATTATTAAATTGAATTGTGAATCTCATCCATTACCAAACTCTACCATTTTATTTATGAACTTAATTTTATCATACCGCTTGATGATATTGTCACAGTCAATTTAAAAAAAGTTTTCAAAACAATAAAAAATAAAAATTATGGCTCTGTTTGATTAAGAAACAAAAAAAAAAAAAGGCTTGAATTTAATTATCTTTAGACGTAAAAGACATGAAATTAAAATATACAATAGCATCTAATCAAAATTCAAGAGTCAGTTGAGGTTTAGATGTTTAGGTTTCTATCTGTAAAATAAAATAAAAAACACGCCAGGCAACAACACAAGTGCACGGCTATTCGAAAAAGACCTATTAACAAACTTTTAGTGGGAATACTGCGGTACAAGAGTAGCACAGACTAATTTCTTTTAATGTGTGTGTGTATAGAGATTTTTTCATTTGAAATTTATAAAGCCATAAAATATGAAGATAATATAAATTAATAATATATAAAGGAGTCATATATTTTTTTAAGGAAAAGTAGTCGTAATTACTAATATTCGTACCTTGAAAAAGTAAGAAAAGATTACAAACAATTAACTTAAACTAATGATATATACATTTAATTACTATTAACTAGTATCACACCTATGTATTGCACGGGAAGTACACTAATTTATAGAATTACATTGCATTAGTAAAACTCAATGATCAAAACAACATAAAACATTGACCACGAAGACGACGGAACTTGGGGAAAATACTTTTATTTTTAGACAATTGCATATCTATCTATATATATATATATATATTTATACTCATTAAATGAAGAAACTTTTACATTCCCCAGCCAAAAAGAGAGAGAGAAGAAATTTTTACAGTCTTAACGAAAAATAGTATATATTTCAATTGTTTTACAAATTTTTTTCCTTAAATTGAGAGAATGTAATGGTTTCACCAAATTATTTTATAACTAAACAAACATACGACCTTTCAAAACTCTGTTAAACCTACAATCTATGCAATCACTATTAGTCTTAACAATCAAAATAAAATAAATTCTAATGTCATCACTTTGTAGGCAAGATAAAACTTGCTAAACCAAATAATAGTCTGCCACGTAAACTTATATAAGAATAAGAGTCTGATATTTATTAAGGAAAAAAAAAAAAAAAAGGAGAATAGAACATGATGGTAGACTGGGCAATTTTCTACGAAAACAGATAGGGCCCCGAATTCAAGCCAGACCTCTAATCAGATGATGCCAACTCATCAGTGTCAGGTGATTTGGTATCATGTGATTGACAGTCTAGCTCCAAGTTCGGAGTCCTATCTGTTTCAATAGCCGTACTCGGTTCAATGGCACTTGATGCAAACCGACGTAAAACTATAAAGCATCAACAACGAATGAACACAAAAATTATGAATAATGTAGTCTCAGTAGTAGACTTTTTTCTAACAAACACTATAATCTTTTTCAATCTTCACTCATATTCATTGACAGTCTTGTTGAGGATCACTGACAACAGCCTCACAATCAGCTAGCACACGTCTAGAGTCGAATCTCCTGCAATAACCAATCTCCTTACTAAACCAAGAGAATCATTGCAACAATCAAACAGCTCCCAGTTCATCACTGAAATACACCATAGAATTCTATGTGACGCAGTAGAATTTAAAGGCATAATGCAACATTTTGAATATCTACCAAACCCAACGTATTTTTGGGCACAAAACCAACAAATATTTAAGTTCAAAAACTGCATAAACACAGAGATTTTGCGTGCCCAATGACTACATAGAGAAAGAATACTTCTCAAAACGAAACAATTTAAGTACGTAGAAGAACGATTCATGTATACATTCAAGAGCATTTAAGTAAATTCTGTATGAGGAAATTAATAGTAAATAAGTTAATAAGCCACATCTGAGACAACATTCAATTAAGAACATATTTAAAGCTTTTTACTGCCCTGTAATAACAAATTCCAATGGATTCCTGTGCAATACTACATAGTAATATTATCACGTCAAACTGCTCTTACGTCATGACAAATGGAATAATCTCGGAACTATAATCTGACAGAGTAAATAATCTATTCCATTCATGGCAAAGGGAATAATCTCGGAACTATAATCTGACAGAGCAAATAATCTATTCCATTAGAGTTTTTAGCCATTTGACTCGAATAGGCTAGAGAATGAACTCTCAATGAATAGAAATCAATAAACTCCCAATTAGACATAATAAATTTCTTTAGCTATGATCTTCTTCCACTTTTTTATGTTTACTTCTTGTACACGCACAATCACACAACTCATAATCAACTCAAAGAAAAAAGAAACCATCCTCTCTCTCCAACTTTTTTTTTTTGTGCCCCTTTCCGTCGCCAAAATCTCAAGAACCCAAATATCTGAAACTTCCACTCCATTTCCGTATCTCAAATTGAAGATCTGAAACACATTTTTCTAAGATATAAAAATATATCTCTTGATAAAACCAAAATCCATAAACAATACAAAATACTCCTCACTGTCTCAAAAAATAGCCAGTAGAAAAATGAATTCTTAACAATTAACATAAATACAGTCGTTGACACCTCTAATGCAAAAAAAAAGGGAGATATGAAGTATATCTTGTGTTATCTTATAATCAAAATATTGGATAAAGAATAACAATTTAAGAAAAAAAAAGCTCAAGCATAGAAGACCTTCTTCCAGTACAAATAATGCAAATTTGGGACCGCTTGCATTTTGAATGACAGTGTGGATATCATCATCAGTTGAACTCTCACAAGGATCGACCTTCTGTAACCATAAAAAGGAAAGTCATCATAATAAAATCAAAAGAAGCCAATTAGTTATCAATTCTAAAAATTTACCTTGCGCGGCTGCAATTCTCAAAAACCCATGCTTTGCTTTCTCGTCTACGAGTTCTTCCTTGCATGGCTGCGATTCTGCAACAAACTCTTCGGTCCAGTGTTCATCTTAAGGGCTGGATAATCACCATCTCAAGTCAATAAACCTTTGAAATAAAGTTCGAAATTGGTTGTGCATTCACGTATTCCTTTGAATCCAGGTATTGTTGAGCACTGTTTCTTGTCAAGTTTTGAACTTGAGACAATTTTGTATATGCAATTCTATTGGGTAATGTGATTATATGCTCAATCGACTAGGGTTCTGCAATTTTGTGAGCTGATTTTGTGCACCACAAGAACTCAACTGTCAGAACCAAATTCATCCCTTTTAAGGTACATAGCTTTTCCTCTGTCTCTATAGATGTAATTCCAGCAACCAAAGTAGTTAGCAACAAGCAGTATTATTCTGATTTTGGGAATGCACATACGAATTTGGCTTTGAACTCCTATCGTGAAGGATGATGATTAATCTAGAGGTGTTGAATGATTTTTGCATATTCTTATTTATCTAAGTGGCATAAGGTATATAGCCTTGGCTACAGAAGATCCAAAGAGCATGCCTTATATGCAGTTCGAATGAAATCCCAAATTGGGCTAAATTTTTCCAATTTCATAAATGGTTTTATTATTAGTATTTAGATCTTTTGCTTCCAGGCTGCCCAGAAATATCTTTGACTTGAACAAGTTGATCACTTGGAAGTTTAAAGCCTCAAACCTATTACTGAAAAGATTAAGCACACTTCTCCTTGATTTTATGTTAATGCTTCTGGATTGATGAGTTACATATCTATATATATATATATATATATATATATATATATTGTTAAGTCTAGAATTAGAGAATGAGTTTTAAAAATTTGATAACATTGGAAGCTTTAAAATGAGAAAATTTAAGGATTAGGATTCTTAATAACCAGCTATACTAAATTTTAAAAATAGGATAACCTATTCTCTTTTAAAACTTCGATCCTATAAGTAGATCGAGAGGTCGTTCCGTCCCTTTTCCCCTAAGTTGGGTACTATGTCCTCAACCTTTCTTGCTCCAATCTGACCTATATCGATCGGAAGCCCTTCTTTCTTTTTTTTTCTTTGAAAAAAAGCAGTATCCCCTTTCTATTCCTTCTAAAACTCCAGAGTATATCTTCCCCCAGGTTTGCTTTGACCCGGGGGAAGATATACTCTGGAGTTTTAGAAGGAAAAAAAAAGGGGATACTGCTTTTTATAACCTATTCTCTTGCATAGAATAGCCTATTCTCTTTTAATATAATTTCTTTGAGACTGAAAGATAATCAGAAAGTAGTAGAGTCAATCTGATGACAAACTTAGCAGCCATGGTGACAAGCAAAGTTGTTTTCTTCTAAGTAATAACCTATTGGTTATTAAAAACCAAAACAATAAAAATTTTGCAAAACAACTGTGCTAAATTTTAAGAAGATGAAAATTTAATATAAATTTCATATTAATAACGCAAATCCTATTTTCTTTTAATACTTCAATCCTATTATTATCAACTTCATAACCTATTCTCTTGTGTAGGATCACCTATTCTTTTAAGAATAGGATAACCTATTCTCTTTTAATACTTCAATCCTGTAGGTTGTTAGGAGTTGATTAATATAATTGTATCCTCAGTTGATAAGAATAGGATTAAAGTATTAAAAGAGAATTTCCTTAAGAAGAATAGATGTACTAAATATTAAAAAGATGAAGATTGTAAACCAAAATTTTAACCTAATTATATACGTACATATATATATATATATATATATATATAGCTGACCAAGCGTAAGAGAAACTTGTTTTGAATCCCATTTTTAAAATCTACCTAAATGCCCACTAACCATAGACAATTAGCATATTATTTATTCTTTAAATCTTTTTTTTTTTAATTTGCGATGCTACTTCTATAGGTCTAGAAAGGTCAAGAAATATCAGTTGATAAAAGTTGGATTTTCCATACCAACAGGTTATCAAAGGAGTATAAAAATGTGGTGATATCATTTATACAAAGAGCTTGGAATTTTTTAAAAGAAGGAAAGTCACATTGTCCTTGTGGCATCTTTATATATAATGGGAAACTAATCTGCGGTACAAATGTACCGCAGTTTTCGGGCCCAAATTGATAAAAATGAGGGTATAATTGACTTTTTTAATTATATTGGGTAAATATGCGTTAACATCCTTCTTTTTTCAGTACATATACTGTATAGCTTGATTAAGTTGGCAATGTTTTTAATTAACACGTGGTTAAATAGTTGTATTTAATATTTTATTTTTTATGGAGTCCTAATTAATGGCCCATTTCTTTTCTTTTTTCTTGGTTCTTTCCATCTGCACAATTAGTTTTATCATTTTTGTGAAATCACTAAATAAGTGGCCTTTTCTTTTCCCTTTTTGTGGTTCTTTCCATCCGCAACATCAATTACCTTTACCATTTGTGCATTTCATTACAGAGAAGAAGACGCTAAACAAATGTTTGAGCATTTAATCGATTATCTTTTCCATTTGTCAATTCATTATCTGGATCTCTCGACTCTCTCTCCTCTGGTGTGAACGCAGCGGATATGGGCCATCGATTTAGGGTTCTTTTTCTTGGCAATCTTCCTCAGCTAAATATAATTTGATAGCAAAAATCTGATCGGCCATCATTATTAAATAGGTTCAAATGTTAAGGTACATGGTTAGATTTCAGGAACATCACGAAATTTGATAGCTTTATAAGCTTATGAGAAAACTAATATTCAAGGAATTTCATTCACCTAAAGACACTAAAATCAATTTTTAACCAACTCATTTATATTATAGAATTTCTAGACAAATAGTTATGAATATTTGGATTAGATGGTGTTCTTACTTTACTTTTGATCTTACTTTTTTTTATCTTAATAATAATTTACTCTTTCTAAGTTGACTGTAATTTGAATTAAGTGGTGTTCTTACTTTACTTTTGATTTTACCTTTTTTTATCTTAATAATCATTTACTCATTCTAAGTTGATTGTAATTTAAGTGATAAATTTTACTATTCTCAATTGATTAGTTATGATTTAACTATATATAAATAATTATGTCCAACATATTATAAGCACTATACAAAGTCTATCATTCAATAAGTGTGGTGTAATATATAATTTATATATCCAGGGTGTAACATAATATAATTACAAAGGTCAATTGCATAATAATAATAATAATAATAATAATAATGTGTTCTATGTTCCATTAAAAAATAATAATGTATTCTATGATACGTTATTGATACACTACGCTGTAACGAACAGAACTATCTCTCCTAAATAATATTACGATTTACAATTTAATTATTATTTGATTGGACAATCTCCCATGCAACGCATGGGTGAAAAACTAGTTTGTTTGAATGGTAAAGTGCAAGATTTAGGAACAATAAAACTCATCTAATGGTGAATGGGTTTCAACGTAGTTATACTACATGGATATTTAACGGTGAAACTTATCCAACTCACGTTTCTAATCTTGCTACTCCATGTGAACAAGAAACAAATGATGGATGTGTTGATCCAATGTCTAATGTATTACAAGACTTGACTTCTTCACATTATACCCCAATAGAGCCTCATAATGAAGGACCACCCGATGCTGGTTTTGATAGCAATAATGAGCCAAAGAGTATGAAAAGTTTCAGGAAATGTTGGAAAATGTGGAGAGCGAGTTGTATCCTGTATGCAAAAAGTTTTCTAAGTTGATGTTCTTAGTTGAGCTTATGCACATTAAGGTCTAGAATAAGTGGACTAAGAGATCTATCGATATGTTGCTCAAACTATTGAATGATGCTTTTCCTGATGGGAATGGTGTGCCTACATCATGCTACAAAGCAAAAACAATGTTACGGGCTTTGGGTTTAGGGTATGAGTCCGTTCATGTGTGTAAAAATGACTGTGCCTTGTTTTGGAAAGAAAATGCCAAGCTAGACAAATGTCTAATATGCAAAGAGAACCGGTGGAAACATGATGATGATAAGAAAAGGGGTGTAGCTCATAAAACTATGCATTATTTTCCAGTCACACCTCGACTTAAATGCTTGTACATGTCGAGACATACTGCTAAGGATATGAGATAGCATAAAGAAATGCGGTCAGATAATGAAGGAGTTTTAAGACATCCGGCAGATGCAAAGGCTTGGAAAGAATTTGACAGTTCGTATCCATCTTTTGCAAATGACCATAGAAACGTACAATTAGGCTTAGCATCTGATGGATTTAACCCATTTGGAAATATGAGCACTACTGATAGCATGTGGCTAGTAACTCTACTTCCATATAACTTATCTCTATGGAAATGTATGAAAGAGCCATTTTTCATGATGGCTTTATTGATTCCTAGACCAAAGGCTCCTGACAAAGATATGGATGTCTTTCTCAGGCCTCTTATAGATGAACTAAAAGAACTATGGGAGTTGGATTGATGACATATGATGCAGTAGAGAAAAAATGTTTTGCATGCAAGCGGCGGTTCTAACTAATAGTATATGTGGAATTTTAACAAGACACAACTTGGAAAAAGATCGGCTATGCGTTGTCCATCATCTGGAACTTGAATGACACCGTTTGGAGACCCGTAATAGTTTTTATGACATGTTTTGTGAAAGTGGTCAGCGGGCACGCAAGGACAGATTTTTAGGAGGTTGAAAAATACTTTTGCATTCCCAACATAGTATTCTTGAGCTCAATTTCATATATGATGAACTTATATGAGTTTTCTACCTTCTAGGAGATTTCATAAGCATACGACATTCTTGATTTTAAAATGGTTTCCAATGTGCATTGCCCAAACAGGAAAACTAAATAATCTTTACTTAAAGAGTTAAATTAAGTCTTGATTTAATAAGTGGGGCACATGGTTGATGGAAGAATTTAGTTAAGTGTAGAAATGAAGGTTTTGAGGATATTTGTCAATAACTCAAAGAATCTTTGGAAAAAAATCAAGTTAAAGATGTGAGTAACTAATGCTTTTATTCCCTTTCTATATTCATGAAGCTTTGATAAGATAAGCATGTATTTTAATTGATGATTTCTATGAAATGAACATGGATTTTGATGCATTAAAAGGAAAGATTGATTTATTACGTTTGAGTCACTAGTTGCTCTATCCGTTTTGTATTGAATTGCTTTAAATTGTTCCTGAAGTATGACCTATTCAATAGTCTCGGGATAGGGAAGACCAGTGTGGTGTTTGATTTGAATTGATTTGTTCGAAATTCCAGTAGGGGTCAACTGGGATTCGAATGTGGATCCACTTAATTATACATGGCTATGATTGAATTGATATGAATCTTACATGCACTATGGGTAGTAGTTTAACTAATGATAGGGTCCTTTTGTACATTTGAAAGCTTTGTGCATGCAATGATTTGATTGATAAATGATTCTTTCAAATGAAAGGTGAATCAAAGGGTTTTGTTACTCACTGAGTACTCCGTACTCACTCTTTTATTCTACAATTTTTGTAGATGAATAAAGATATGATATTTGAAAAGCAAGGCAAACCATGAGTTAGAGCATGCTCGCGAACAGGAGTAGAGTTTTGCAAGTAGTGGAAACCTATCTTTGAAGCTACTATGAATTTAATGTCTTTTGTATTAATATGTCCACCTTTCTATAAATGTATTTCTATCAATTGAAAACTTGCCTTACAATATGATAACTTCCCAATGATTCTATCTTAACTAGATTAATTTTATTTGCTTTGGTAAGCAAGGAAATATTTCTATTAATACAACTTGTATTCTTTGTCTTTTACTGAAAAATCTTGCTCCAATGAATCTTTAAACCTTAACAACTTACTAATTAGAAAAGCCCCAAGCTTTTCATACAGCGACCAACTTAACTTACTACTGAAATATAGAACTATCACTTTTGCTAATATTCAAACCAAGAAAAGCTTGGGGCAATGTTTCAAGTGTAATTTTCATTACATAACTGAGCATGTTTGAAAAAATGGGATGATAAACTATATTGTAGTGGAGGAAAATGAATTGGAAGGAGAACCAGATGCCCAGGAGGAGAAAGTGTTGAGAATGAGAATGAGAAGATACAAATTTCTTTGAATATCTTGTTTGGCAGTGCTAAGCTTAAAACCATTAGAATATCTAGACAAATTAAAAGGAAGAAGGTTTCAATTTTAATTGATGGAGGAAGAACACATGGCTTATTTGATGAACAAACTGGCTCAGGGGTTGGGGTGTTAGATTGAGGAAGGAAGAGATATGGTTGCGTGGGTTGCTAATGAAGAACAGATAGAAAGTAAAACCATGCTACTACCTGTCTGTTGGAAGACGCAGAGGTGTGAGTTCCAATATCCACTGAAGACTTTGAGATTGGGAGGCAATGTTGTGGTTTTTGTTGTTAATTGGTTGAGTTTACTTGCACCTGTCATGATTATAGGGAAGGGTGAATGAGTTTTATACATAATGGTGAGGCTATAGTATTTCAGGATGAACAAGAGGGTAACATCAACTTGGTAGAGATCGACCAATTTGGGAATTGGTTGTAGAAGCAGGAATATGGGGAGATGGCTCAGATATACTGTATCACTGAAGAAGAAATGAAATGACCAGAATGTAAAATTCTCCCAAGCTCTGATACTATTTGCCGTTTATCCAAGCTTTATCACTTATAGAGTTTATAGCACACTAAAGAAATTATTTTTACTATATACTCACAAAATATATGAGACACTTCAACCCTCACACTAATTATTACTACATTACTCTCACTCACTTGATCACACGATGCTTGTGCTCAATTCTTACTCACATCTCACACACACTCTACAAAATGACAATGGTTTGGGGTATTTACAGTGTCTAGTGTTGGTGGAATTTGTCTCTAGAGTAATACATGCATTGCGGTTGTTGTATTTTATATTAATAATTAATATTTCTTTTAGGAACACCTACAAATGAAGCTCAGATGTTCTTTCCTAAATTTCTCTAGAATAATCTTGGAAAGTTGGCAACGGCTCTGAAAAATTCTAGCACTTTCCAATGAAGTCAGTGATGACTTTCTTCATAAAATACCAAATGAGTTGCAGCCAGTACTGTCAAATTATTTTGAATGCTTACAATTCCTACAAGATTACAACCAAGAAGAGAACATGAACATCAAATAACTTTAAAGGAAGAGCATAACCCTTCAAGCTGAGGCCCTATGGAAGCCCATACATTCAGAAAGCAAAACTACAAAAGATTATTGCTGAAATGCTAGAAACTGGCATCATCCAGGTGAATAATAGTTCTTTTGCTTCACATATACTCTTAGTTAAGAAGAGCGATGGAATATGGAGGTTCTGTGAGGACTATAGGCAACTAAATAATATGACAATTAAAGACAAATACCCCATGCCCATGATAGATGAATTGGTGGATGAGTTAGAAAGAAGCAACATTTTTTTTCAAAATTGATATGAGAATAGGATATCACTAAATCAGACTCAAGGAAGAGGACATTCATAAAACTACTTTCAGAATCACCAGGGACTGTTTGAATACAAGATCATGCCGTTCGGCTTGACCAGTGTTCTAGCCACCTTCTAAAGCCAAATGAATAAGTATTCCTACCATATTTGAGAAAATTTGTGCTGATATTTTTTGATGACATCTCCTTGTACAAGCACTATAACATTTAAGAGCTGCCCTACAACTTTTACAGGAACACGTTTTTTATGCCAAGCTCAATAAATGTGAATTTGGTCATTCCACTGCGGAGTATCTAGGCCACAAATCAGTGCTGAAGGAGTAGCAGCTGATCCAAAGAAAATAGAGGCTATCAAAAGCTAGCCAACCCCAATTCTCAGTGCGCACACGGTATTGTAGAAGGTTTGTCAAGGGTTATGGAGTCTTGGCTAGGCCTTTGACAAATATACTTAAGAAAGATGGATTCAAATGGACTGATGAAGCAAAAACAACCTTTAATCAACTAAAGACAACCATGTTTACCACCACAGTCTTAGCTATGCCAAATTTTGATAAGCCATTTATAGTGGAGACATATGCCTATTATGGATGTCTGGGTATTGTATTGATGTAAGAACACAGGCCTATAGCTTATATGAGTTTAATCATTAAGGCAGGGAATATGTGTTTACCCATACATGAGAAAGAGTTGTTAGCATTGGTTATTGCTATGAACAAATGGAGGCATAAATTGGGAGGTCACTTGTTCTTCGTCAAAACTGACCACTAGTCATTGAAATACTTACTGGAGCAAAGAATAACAACACCCTTGCAACAAAAGTGGCTTACCAAATTGATAGGCCTAAACTATGAGATTTAGCACAAAAAAGGAAGGAAGAATGATGTGGTTGATGCCTTGTCCAGGAGATATGAAATTGAAGTAGAATGTGCAGCAGTAAAAACTCTGGTGCCAGTTTGGGTAACTAAGGTAATTAGCAGTTATGAGGGAGATTCCTACTATGGGGACAGAATACATGCACTTATCTTGGATCTATTTTCCTTTTAGAATTCACCTATATTAATGGGTTGTTGAAGTACAAATAGAAGTTGTACATTGGAATTGGAATCCCGCTATTAGTGGGAAATCATTTAGGTAATATTTTACAAAATATGCTAAATTCACCATCTTTTCCTAAAATTATTTTTCTTTAATTACACAATACATCGAGTTAGTTTGTAAATTTACCCCATTTTTATAAAAAATTACCTGAATGATTACCTCAAAATAGTATTTTCCTTGGAATTGAGGGTAACGTTTGGAAGAAGATCATTCAATGCATCCATGACACTCAAGAAGGTGGCCACTCTGGGATTTAGGCTAGTATACACAGAGTAAAGCAACACTTTTATTGGCCTGGCATGAATAAGGAGATTAAGAACATTGTACTATAATATGATGTCTACCAAAGAAATAAAGGAGAACATGTGAAGTATCCTAGGTTGACCAAGTGTACAAACTGTATGGTATGCCACAAAGCATTGTGATAGCAAGGGATAAACTGTTAACTAGTCATTTATGGCAAGAACTCTTTAGACTATTGGGAACTCACTTATAATATAGCACTACACATCACTGATCAGGAACTGATGGATAGATAGAAAGATTTAATCAATGCCCAAAAACCTATTTGAGATGCATGATAGGCAATTTTAGATAGCTAGAGGATTGTGTTTCTCTTAAATTGTACCCTTACAGCAATGACTCATATCAGATTCTCGATAAAATTGGATCTGTGGCTTACAGATTGAATCTTCCAATAGACTCAGAGATTCATTATGTTTTCTATGTGTCTCTCCTAAAATAGCATATATATATACAGGCAGAGTTTGTCTGGCTCAGTTGAATGTTAGGTACAATTAGAAATAATTTTCCCTCTCATTGTCTGGCTTTTTTAAAAAGCCAATTCGCTAATATCATTATTCTATTATTATACTTTTCCTTATTGTCATATTTTTCCTTTTAATCATTCAATTTAATATTTTTATTTTAGAACTCTATTTACATATTAAATTAACATTTTTATTTTGAAACTCTATCTACATATTAAATTTTGGTTAGATATATTTCATATTTACCTAATGGATTTCAATTTTGCTTTGTCTGATTGTACAATTTCATGATTTTATGTTTTCTACTATATTTTATTTTACTTTCTCAGGATAATATGTCCATAAAACTCACGAGTGTGAAGCATAGTAATCTGTAAATGCATGGGTGTAAAACTAATATAGATTATGTTATCGGGTTTTATTGTCTTCAAAGGAAATATAAAATAAAAATTAATAAAAAAATTATTGGTTCAATTATTATATTTTTCCTTATTGTTATATTTTTCCTTTTCATCATTTAATTTAATATTTTTATTTTAAGACTCTATCTACATAATACATTTTGGTTAGATACATCTCACATTTGTCTAATGGGTTTGAATTACGTGAAAATAAATAATATATCAATCTTGATTTCAATATTATTATTACTATACTTTTCGTTATTATTATACT
>CAVNYN010220334.1:0-73686 GCA_963692815.1 Nyctanthes arbor-tristis
ACTATAATTTTGATGCCATGACAGAAAGCTATGAAGATAATGAGAATGTGATAATTGTACACATTATTTGACATGACGATGGATTCTAGCATATGGGATTGTATTTGTATCTTCATTTTACTTTAATTTTAATAAAATGTAATTAATTTGTTATGGTCGATGTTCTAAAAACGTGAGTCACCTTGTGGATTGGCAAGTGTAAGTGTGCCTTTTAGAACACTGGTGATATTGAACTTAAAGTAATTAAGATAAACAAAGATCCAACAATTTGGGGCCTTTGGCTTTTCCAAGAATTGGATGGATAATGACATAATTATTTTTTAAGTAAGATATCAAATGTCAATCATTGGATTAGGCAAGAAAAAGGTGTTCCATTATTATTTATATGATTGAAACGGTGGGCAGATGAGAGCTCAACTAATGGATCTCCCAATTATTTCATGAAAATTATGTTTTAGTACATAAATTGACAACTAGTTTTTGCTACCGATGTTGAGAGAGCATTTCGAACAAAAAATTTTTTTTTTCCAAGTTTGCGTAGGACAGTATCCTATTGATGATAGATATGGTGTTTTGAGCTTTTTTCATCTCTTATAGATAATGGGAAAAGGGCTCCGAACTTATTCTTAGGAGAAGAAGATGGTTTCTGTTTCCCAAGAACAAGAATTCTTTCTCTGAAGTCTGATTTCTAATGCCCTTTATTGTGTAAAAGAGCATTTTAAGGAAGATTTCAATGTTGGGTTTTGCTTCCAAGAACAAAATATCCAGGATTCCCATGAGATTTATAGAAAGTCTTCTACTTTCATATCTGAACATAACCTTTTCTACGAAGATGATGAGTAAAACTAATGTATAAGGAAAAGAAGACCCATTATGAGACAATAAATTCAGATGGTTCTTTGGTGGTTTCAGAAAAGAGGCTATTGGCAAGCTATTCGGATTTGGATTCATGAAATCAGAAAGGAAACCATTGATTGCTATAAACTTATTTTGGACCTAATGGATGATAATAAACAGAGCATGTATAACTAGAAAATTATCAGACTTGAGTCTCAAGAAAGCAAATTTGAAAATAAGATAGTATTAATTGATCTCAAATTGCATTAGAAATTTCGTGTGTCAGAATATATGAAGTTAATATTCATCGTCCTCGATTTGGAAATAAATATCAAAAGAAGGAAATTAGACAAGTTTGTGATAATGCATAAAGAGATGTATAAATGGCTAAATAGTTACTTGCTTGGTGCACAGTGGCTATTAGTGATAAATAAATGAAAGTTGATAAAAGTCCATGCCTTTTTTCTGAAATCATTATTCAACTTCATGATATATTTGAGTTTCAAAAACATTTCAAATGCTGCAGTTTCTTATTCTTTTGTTCTGAATGTCTTTGGAAGGCCGTGTGGTTGTTTGCAAGGTACTGTGTGGCTTCAACTTCAGTGACCTGCTCCATGCTATAGAGAAGCATGCATATTTAGAGTTAGAGAGTATATATGGATAGTAATAGGTAATGAATTTTATGAAGTGAGACAGATTAATTCATCATTAGGATGAATCAAGTGCTCAACTAATTTCACACAAATAGCTAGTTCTTGTTTTTTGTTTCATTAGGGGCACAATACAAAGAACTCAATGGACACAAACTGCTCATACATACAGAGATAGATGAAATGCAATATAGATTACAAGTTAAGTAAATGCATCTTGCTTGCAGATTCACAGACAAAATACTTCCAGAATCAGGATGACACTGGACATTGCACTCAATACATGTTTGGGTTGACGGATTCCATCAGAAGTAAGGACGGGAGTAGCATCAGCGGAATTTGTAAACGGGTGTTTTTTGGGCTTTAATGGTGCTGGTGCCGGAAGTGGAGGCTCGAAAATAGTATGAGGTAAGAGCACTTTGTCGACTCGATATATTGCTAAATTGCCATATGTGTAAATTGTGTTGGTTATTGATGCGTTAACGATATCTGTGGTTATGTTCACTGAATTCCCAGTTGTAGTGACATTGAGTGGAAATTGGCCAGTGCTGCCCAGGACTTGTGCTCTTAATGGGTTGCTAGCAGTCTGGAATTGAGAGGCTGAGTAAAATGAAGGCAAGACGCGGAATTGGATAAGCACGTACTTCTGTTGGTCACTGAGAGAGTTCAACATACCCAGCTTAAAGCTATTGAATGCACCATCAGTTGGCACAATACTGTCAGACCTTGGTATGAGGTTTTGAGCTCTCTAGTGAGTTGATTAGCCATTTGTGTGTTTCTCAGAGTTGGATGAATATTGTGTATATGCCACACTTTTGAAGGATTTTGATGACGTTCGTTAGACCGGATGGTGCAAGAACCAGTGCTGGGCTAAGCGGAAGAACTGGAATAATGGGTAATACAGGAGCCAGTGCTGGGCTCTGTGGAGGGATTGGAATAATGGGTGGTGCAAAAGCCAGTGCTGGGCTCTGCGAAAGAACTGGAGTACTGGGTGGTGAAAGAGCCAGAGCTGGACCTTGCGAAAAAACTGGAGTATAATATGTGAAGAATAAGATACACATCAGGGAGGATGTCAAGAAAATCTCTGCCATTTTCTTTGCAGAGTTGCTCTTCTTCTTTCTTCTCTAGATAGTAGCCTTTCTTGAAGGTTAAAGAAGAATGAATAAACCCCCAGATGGAATATTCAAAGAAAGGGGCTTTATTTATAGAGAGAATGTTAGTTTTCCTGTAAAGCATTAAAGCTTTTTAAAAATCTCTTTCTCAGAAAGACAAAGACACAGAGAGATACACTTGAGGGGCAATGAATATGGGTGTGAGGTGAAAGGGAGCAACAAAAGGTGGCAAGAAAATTTTGATAATGTTTAGGCAGCTATTGCTTTTCTTGGAATTGGAGGAGAACCGACTTGGCTATAATTTAGATGCTATGACAAAAAGCTATGAAGATAAATGAGTACGTGATGGTACTCATTATTTGACATGACGACTGATTCTAGCATACGGTATTATATCTTCATTTTACTTTCACTTAATAAAACATAGTTGATCTGTTATGGTCCATGTTCTAAAAACGTGAGTCACCTTGTGCATTGCCGTACACTATGTGCGTATATGCCTTTTAGAACACGGGTTATACTGAACTTAAAGTAATTAAGATAAACAAAGATCCAACAATTTGACGTTATTGGCTTTTCCTAGAATTGAACAATGACATAATGTTATAATTATTTTTTACGTAAGACATCAGATGTCAATGATTGGAGTAGCAGGAAAAATGTTATTTATATAATTGAAATGGTGAGGCTCAACTAATGGATCTTCCAATTAGTTCATGAAAATCATGTTTTAGTACATAAATTGACAACTAGTTTTTGCCACTGATATTGGGACAGCCTTGTGAACAAATATTTTTCTCCAATTTTTCATTTTTGAGCTTTTTTCATCCCTCATAGTTAATGAGAAAATGGCTCTGTGTCTTCTTAGCAGAAGAAGATAGTTATTGTTTTCCAAGAACAAGAAACCTTCCTCTGAAGTCCGATTTCTGATGCCCTCTATTGTGCAAAAGAGCATTTTATGGAAGATTTCAACGTTGGGTTTTGCTTCCTCGAACAAAAATCCAGGATTCCCATGAGATTTACAAAAAGCCTTCTACTTTCATATCTGGACATGACCTTTTCTGGGAAGATGATGAACTTGAGAACCGGAAGCAGACCCATTTGATATATAAGACAATAAATTCCGATCTCTTTGGTGGTTGTCAGAAAAGAGGCTACTTGGATTTGGACTCATGAATAGTCTGTGACTGCATTCACAGTTTTTGACTAGGTATTGGAGCCTTCTCCCTAGTATCATTGTTGATTATAGGTTTTTGGATTATCTTCCATCTGTTGTTGCACTTGCAACAACAATATATTGTATTAGAGAGACTAAGCCTTGTCCAATGCAAAGGAATATGATAATCAGCTTATGAGTATTTTTAAAATTAGAAAGGAAAGGGTTGATCATTGCTTCGAACTTATTGTGGACTTAATGCATGATAATCAACAGATTATCAAAGTTGAGTCTCAAGAAAGCAAATTTGAAAATAAGATATTATTTTTTGACAAGATGTATGGCTAAATAATTTCTTGCTCGGTACATAGTTGTTATTGGAGGTAAATAAATGAAAGTCGATAAAATTTGAGTTTCAAGACATTTCAATACCAAAATGCTGCAGTTTCTTATTGTTTTGTTCTGAGATGTCTTTGGAGGATCATGTGGTTTTTTGAAAGATAATGTGTGGTTTAGTTTATCTGAATTAGACTTTTTTTAACTAAAATAATATATATATGAAGATGGGGTTTAAGGGTCGCACTATGCAATATCGGTGATCTGATCCATAGTGTAGAGAGGCCCTGCATATTTAGATAGTATATATGGATGGTAAATGAATTTAATGAAATGCGACAGATTGATTCATAATTAGTATGAATCAAGTGCTTAAACTAATTTCACACAAGTAGCTAGTTCCTGTTTTATATTTCATTGGCAGTACAAAGAACTTGATTGACACAAACTGTTCACATATACAGAGATAGATGAAATGCCATACAGATTACAAGTTTTGTCAACACAAACCGCTCACAGATTCATAGACAAAATGCTCCCACAATCAGAACAACGCTGGAGATTGCACTCAATGCACATTTGGATTCACGGATGCCATCAGAAGTAAGGACAGGAGAAGCATCAGTGGAATTTGTAGACGGGTGATTTTTGGGCTTTAATGGTGCTGGTGCCGGAGGTGGAGGCTCGAAAAGAGCATGAGATAAGAGCACTTTGTCAACCTGATATACTGCTAAATTGCCATCTGTGTATATTGTGTTGGTTATTGAGGTATTGACCATATCTGAGGTTATGTTCACTGAATTCCCAATTGTAGTGACATTGAGTGGAAACTGACCAGTGCCACCCCCGGCCTGTGTTCTTAACGGGTTGCTAGCAGTCTGGAATTGAGAGGCAGAGTAAAATGAAGGCAGGACATGGAATTGGATAAGCTCATACTTCTGTTGATCACTGAGAGAGTTCAACATGCCTGGCTTGAGGCTATTGAATGCACCATCGGTTGGCACAAATATTGTGAGACCTTGGTCTGAGGTTCTGAGCTCTATAGTGAGTTGATTAGCCATTTGTGTGCTTCTCAAGAGTCGAATGAATGTTGTGTATATGCCGCCCTTTTGAAGGATTTTGATGACGTTGGTTGGACCGGGTGGTGCAGGAGTCAGTGCTGGGCTAAGAGGAAGAACTGGAATAGTGGGTGGTGCTGGAGGCAGTGCTGGGCTCTGTGGAAGAACTGGAGTAATCGGTGGTGAAGGAGCCAGAGCTGGACCCTGCGAAAAAACTGGAGCATAATACGTGAAGAATAAGATACACACCAGCAAGGATGTCAAGAAAATCTTTGCCATTTTCTTTGCAGAGTAGTTCTTGTTGTTTCTTCTCCAGATAGTAGCCTTTCTTGAAGGTTAAAAAAGAATGGATGAACCCCCTGATGGAAAATTCAGAGAAGGGGGGCTTTATTTATAGTGGAAATGTTAGTTTTTCCTGTAAAGCATTAAAAAAAGAAAAAAGGAAAAAGAAAAAAATCTCTTTCTCACAGGGACAGTTACACTTGAAGGGCCAATGAATGTGGTGTAAGGTGAAAGGGAGTAATTTAAGGTGGCAAGAAAATTTTGATAATGTTTAGGCAGCTACTGGTTTGCTTGGAACTAGAGGAAAACCATCTTTGCTATAATATTGATGCTATGACAGAAAGCTATGAAGGTAAGTGAGCATATAATGCACAAGAAAATGGTACACATTATTTGACATGACGATGTATTCTAGCATACGGGATTATATGTTGGTTTTACTTTCATTTAATACAATGCTGTTGATCGTATCAACTTGGGGCTACTGGATTTTGCTAGAGTTGGATAATGATGTGATAATTATTATTTATTAAGTAAGATGTCAAATGTCAATGATTGAATTAGGCAGCCGGAAAAGGGTGTTTCAATTTATATATGATTGGAAAGGTAGGCAGATGAGCTCAACCAATGGATCTTCCAATTAGTTCATGACAATCATGTTTTAGTACATAAATTGACAACTAATTTGTTCTACTGATGTTAAGACAGCCTTTTGAGTTTTGAGCAAATCTTTTCCTTCAAGTTTTCATTAGACAGAACAGAATCCTATGATGATAATTAAATGATCCTGTAATGTTGGAGACTCGGAGTAAGCAATGATATGCTTAAGACAGCTAAAATTTACATTAAGCCATCCGAGATAAATTTCTCCGATACGAATATCAGACTATCAGTTGCCCAAGTGAGACATCTAACCATGTACACGCACAAAAGGCGCTAGATGCTCGACCTATAAACTACTGCCTGCTTGGAAATAGTTAACAATCTATGATAACGTGACAGTCATTGTATTGTTTCATCGTATAGAGGGTTGAAGAGTATGAGAGAATATCAAAAGAACATTTAACCACCATATTGAGCAATAATGGAGTTGCTCTTCAGAATTTCATTTTTATTTTGCCTGGCAATCTGTTCTACATGGACAATGTCGCCTGAAAATAACATGTAATTATTTAATATACATTCTACAAATCAGAATCTGCTTCAGCTGTTGAAATTCAGGACAGAGTTCTTTGGCCTACTCACTTTACAGCTAGCAGATGACTCCATAAAAGCACAAGTATGTCATGACACTTGATGGCTCGATTTGCCAACATAATAGCTGAAAAAGTGGTTGTAAGTGGTTTTTCGCTTCACCATCACATTTCGGTAGCTGCTGGTGGTCAGCTCCGATGGCCAATTCCTCCGTTTCTGGCTTCAGTTTGATGCTGTTGAGAGTTCATTTGGGGTGTGTGAATGCTATCTGAAGATTGATTCGGTTGTCTGGAATCACGTTGTACATTTGTCCAAGCGTTCTGCGACCTCCATTTCATGAATTCGAAAACAATAGAGGTTCCACACATTGTACCTCCAAAACCGGCAGAAGTAGCGAGAAGAACTGATAGAATTGGCTGCACATGAAGCTACGAGCCACCGCATAAAAGAATTTAGACTCAGAAGCAAGGCCTCTTGTTTCATATCAGTCAAAAGTTCTTCTTAGTACATATCTAGGCAACTACATTGGTCAATCTGGTAAGTCCCCCAAGCCTTATAAATGAGCCTTGACAAGTTAGATTGTTGTCCGCATAGAATTTCTAGATACTTTCTGACCTAAAAACATTGTCAGTCACTTGGTTTAACTAGGGCAATGAGTTTCAAAAACTAATAAAAAGGAAAAGAAAAATACCAAAAAAAAAAAAAATTTAAAACGTTGTTCTTTCTTCTACAAATCAGGGAAGCCCCATTTCTAATACAATGGTACCACCACAACCATGCGACATGAGAATTTCTACTCATTTCGGAGATGGATGTAGACATTGCCTAAATAGAATCCAAAGGGAAAATTGACTAAATTGGAAACAAGAATAGTTCAATCGTCAACATAAAACAATGATATAAGTTGGTCTATTAGCAATATCTTTAACTTCGATACCCTAGGTTTTATCTTTACTTAGCAAGTCATCAAAATTTTGCACTCCTGAATGATGTCTTACCCACGAGTAAAACACATGTGCGAAAAAAACTACCATCGCATACTGAACAGTTGCATATATCCAAGCATATCTTTTCTGTACTGCAAGGAAACATTGGAACAAACAATAGAATTAAAATGACTGTACTAGGATTAGATTAGAATCCATAAAGGTAAAATCACACACCCATTGTAGTTGATGTCATAGATGCAAGAAGACCTAATACGAAGGAAAAAGGCAAAGATACTCCCACTGCACTGGATCCCAGTTTTCTAACCTGCATATAGAGGACATGTTTGGCGAATCTTAAAAACTTCACTTGTTCAGGTAATAGATTATTCTAGAGGGGGTAAGGTAAGAGTTAATTTTAAAATAATGAAGTTCTGTTAAAGAATAAGGAAAGGGGAAAAACAGACATGATAAGCAACAGAAATAGTTTTCTTCCCCCTTTTAACTATAAGCTTAGCTGAACATACTTCAACATTAAACTTACCAAGAATTCCTCCAAGAAACAAAAATATGCAAGCATGCTGACAATCACAAGAATGGGAACTTCCTGCCAAACCCTGTATGCATTTGCAAATATTTAAGCTCAGTGAACATGGAATCTATTGTTTGCACAAGTTTTTCAATTGAGATAGAAAAAGGGGGGAAAAAGCAAAAGAAAAAAGGTCAGTTGGATTTTCCCAAATGAGCACCTGCATTGCAACAAAACTTGAAAACAATTGCTTGCCTGTATTGGGATACTTCAGCTGGATGAGTTCTATTTCCTTGTGCTTGAGTGCTTTGGATTCGTGAAAGTGTAACAGGTAAGTTCTGAACCTCTTGCTTGCAGACATCACAAGTCTTATTGCCTTTTATGTTAAACCACTTAATAGCACATTCCTCGTGGGCAAAGGCCAGTTCACCTTTACAGCTGCATTCCATCTTTAGGCTATTCGAGCCCTTGCCAAGTTCAACCAAGCAGATCCTGCACACGGCTTCCTCTTGAGGGATTTCTTCAGTGTAATTATATTTTTCATCTGAACCAAAAGACTAGCATAAATTCATGGCAGTTACCAGAAGTTGAAACTAAGCATCAAACATGAAGTAAAAGAGTTATGGATCTAATTAACGGATACCATTAGAACTTCCATACTTAAATAGGTCATATAACCCAAACAAAACCATTAAACAAGTCTTGCCAATACTCAAATATAAATTTAGAGAATGTTTGGAGGAGCTTAAAAATAAGTAAGAAGTTAAAGAAATTCTTTGCTTTCAGATGTGTTTGGATAATTACCTTCTCTTAATTTTGAGTAATGAACGGGTTTTTTCCACTGTTTGTGATAAAAGGAACAATTTCACAACTAACTTAGTTAGGAAATCTATTGCTTAACTTTTTAATTCCAGATAGACATGCTATAACTTCAAATTTCCAGCCTTTTTTCCCCTGAAGAAAGATCATCAGCGTAAGCATATTACCAATAAACAGGACCCATCATCCAAGATTTTCCTACCCTCAGCATGCAAAACAAGTCCAAAATATGGCAGAAACTAATGCATGCTGTTTGTGTCTCTGAAAACACACAACCTGGCAGTTTTCCTTTCACCATCAAAAGATATTGCACTTCTCTACCATTTAGAAACTGATTTTGTCAGATACCATCTCTCTTACTAGGTCAAGCCAGAAGTACAGATCCTTCAGAAAATGAAAAAGATTATGAAGCTGTTGATATGTAAACCGTGGTGGTAATGCAAGAATATAAAATATTATATAATTTCTGAGTTAGTTACTTGTTTCGGTTGTTTGAGTTGCAACTGGTGCAGTGGCGGTGTGTTCTGATACTTGTGGATCTGTGGGAATCACACGAAATACACTGCCTATAAAGTCCATCTGCTTTATGCTTCCAGCCTTATTTAACACAGGCACTGAATGCGAACGATGTATGCCAACTTGTGTATGACCATTCTGCAGAATGATCTAGTTAGAGAAGAGAATAACTTTGTTTGCACAAGTTAATATAGAAATCAGGGTAGATTGAGGGGATAGGGGATCAGGGTGTCAGTGATTTTTCAGGAGGGTAGACCAGGAGATGCTGAGAAGAGGCTCAGCCCGTTGGATTGATGGTCACTCTTGGTGATGAGGGAGGTCGCAGCAATGAGGATTTTTTAAGACCAACTTGGTAAGGATTTGAAAATTGTTTAATGAATAAGTAGATGATAATTCAGGTATCAAAAGATACTATGTAAGAAAAAGCACAAGCTTCCTTCTTAGTTACATTCAAAATTCAAATAAAACAAGACGCAAAAACCTAGGGCAGTATTCGAATGCTCTAACATTTGTGAATTATAAAATGTCCTCTAGTTATGTGTTCTCAACTAGGATAACATGTTTCTCACAGTAACTGCAAGACGATTCTATTCATAGTAGCGAGAAATTGTGAGTAAATGCACATATTCTAATTGCATCGTGTGACTCTCAAGCTAATTAGAAAACGGTACTTACATATATGTTAATCGTAATATCTGTGTTCCCTGCATAAGCAGACTCTGGATTAGAGTGCAAAATTGCAGTAGCTGGTAAAGACGATGTTCTCATCATTTTTGGTTCAAAAATATTTGGAAGGGAGAATGTTCTCGGAACTGGCATGTTCTCTTCTGTCACAGGGGAACCTTCCAGAACTACAGGCATGGCAGCTTTTTCTATCTCCGAATTTGTATTAGCAAATTTGAAGCATATTTTAGGAAAGAGGTTTCTCATGGTTGATCTACTGTTTGATGATGAGGGAACCAAAGATTCATGAACTTGAACATGATTAGCGCTTGTGAATGAGGAAAATTTTACCCTTGTTGGAGTTGGAACTGGTGATGAAGCCATGTTTACTATCACACAATCCTCTGTAGAACCCTCAATTGTTGGGTTTGGTGTCTTCATAATTACTCTTTCTGTCTGTTTACTATGAATAGTTGACAATTCCTCCACTATTTCACTTGATTCTCCAGCCTAAGATACCATAACAGATCAGAGAGATGAACTTTATCAGTCATCATTCTAACATCAAAACACCTTATATATATCATGCTCAAAGGTGGCCATAGAGATAAAAATATCACTAGCTTTCAGCTAGGCATATCATTTCCAGTAAACTTCTATAATAAACACCGAGTCCAAGCAAGGATAACAAAACCGTGAAATTCATCAACCAAAAAAAAAAATGGAGAGAGAGAGAGAGAGAGAGAGAGAGAAAGACCCACCCAGACATTAGTAAAAAAAATTCAATTAGCGTAACCATAATTTCATATCAGTTAAAGAAATGCAAATGCATTCTTTAATTATGCCTGTAGGACCACAGGTATTAATTCGCCTGGATCTCTTCCTCTCTTGTATGGGGTATAAACCTTCAATTTGGATTAAACGAGAGACACCCCCATTAAGTTTTGTGGTACAGTCGAATCTTTATGGCAAGTTTGCAAGGATTAGCAGCCACCAATATGGAAATAACGAAGAAACAACTAAACAATAAGTAAAGGTATAATATTTACTTCAGTCCCTTACTGCATACCCAAAACTCAATGACTGCTTTTTCTGGGGCATGAAATTTATAAACATTACAACAAGGAACCCACCAAAGAATCAGAGAGAGAAAACACAATTAATTCTCAAAAGTGATGATACAGTCAAAAAAATGGTACCTCTAGCTCTTGAGCTAGGTTCACATTGTTGTTGGCAGAGGAAGGGGAAGAACCCTCGCCACATTCTTTGGCCGAAGATTTATCTCCAGCAGTTTCCATGTTTGGTTAACAGAAGAAGAATGGCTGTTAGCAAGTCAACTTGGTTAACGTACAAACTCTGGGCAAATGGTGAAATGGAGAGAAAATGCACTAGTGGGAGAAGAACTTGGCACAGATCGGAAAATTATGAACTAACTTCACTTCTATTTATTTATCTTTGTCATCGATAGATAAAATAGAAAAGATCCAACAGAAGACGTCTGGCGGTGTCGAATAGCACGAGTTAGTAGAACAAATTAGTAGAGTGGTGCAACCACTGATATGGACGTTATTATCTCCACAAATTATATCAATAACTAATATTATGTCATACGATTTGTCTAATGACGTAACATCATCAGACATTGTACCTAAGTACGTATAGGAAAAACCTCGAACATGATAAATAAGAATTGTACCTAAGTATTTACAGGGAAAAAACTTTAGTATTCCAGAGGTTTGAATACACGGTACTCAATTACTCATAGTTAATAAAGAATCCAAATATATTTAGACAAATTCTAGGGGGACATTATTAGGTGACATTCTTATGTGGCACACTTGTATTGGATTATGAAAAAGTCGCCATGTAATCATCACCTAATGAATGTGTGTCATATGAGAATGTCACCTAATAATGTCTTCTTTTCATGTCCCTCTAGAATTGCTTATATATTTAAGGCCCCAATTTAACAATAAATTGAGTACTATAAATTCACATATTGGTTATAAATTTTGGCAACCAGGCAGAATTTTGTTCGTAGGGGCATATTGCCATGTGCTAGACTGCATAATTTTTTGTCATTGTCTTCTTCAATTAAAAAACTCTCATTCTTATGCGAGTCAGATTTTACCACATTATTCTAGTATATTTGTTAAATCGCATGATGTAAAAAGTGTAAGATGGCGACAAGATCAGGAAGAAGTATTTGTTACTATTTGATCAGTCCATTTAAGATCATTGCCGATGAACTTATCTTGATTACTTAGCTAATTATTTGAAAATATAAATCCGTTTCATTATATTACATAAGTGAATATTCAATTTATAGCTATGATGCATGAATCTCTGCTTATTTTAATCATTATTTTCGTCAATTGTGATGTTATTTGAAAAATTTTTAATCACGAAAGGTTAATAAGAGAGAATTAGAAAATTTCTATCGCTTACATTCCAAGCTTCCTTTCGTTGGTTGAAGGGTCGTGATTGGTAATTATGGACAAAAAATAGAAAGTCAACTTACCTAATAACAAGGGATATATATATAAATGTGCAAGTCTCATTAGGGGTTGTAATCTACTGTAGTTTTGACTTTTGATTTGTCTGATTTTAATGTGATTGTTACTCTTTTTCTTTTTCATTTTCTTCTTAAACTACACAAGGGGAAATGGGGAGGGGAGATGTAAGTGGAGTTAGAACTCAAAACTTTCTGTTTGAAACGCGAGTATCTAACCATTATAAGATAATTTGAACCACAATTGTTACTCATTTCTACTAGTTTTTTTTATCTAAAAGGAAGTCGTGCTATGGTCTTTACTCTTTATGGTTTGGCAGCCAAATATAATCATATCAAATTTAAGTGATAATGTACTTTTATTAATCTGTCAAGTCATATATTTTAATTTTTTAACAAAATTTCAGGAGACAAATCATGTGACAAAAATGTGCAATATAATTCCTCGCTATCGACAACATGAGTTAGTGATTTTGATATAGAGATATTGGGTGTCTTGATTATAGAAATACTCAATGTATGTGACACCTTACTTTCCACTAATTTGCATGTGAATTCATAGATCCACATGTAGAGTCATATTAAATGATATTAGCAACGAACATCAGGTGTCTTCAGATCAAAATTGAGATTAGGAAGCCTTAATCTTAAAGTGACTATTTGTAGAGCAAAATGACTGTTGGCGGAAGGAGAACCAATGGAGCTGGACTTGGTGCTCAGATGGTGAATGGGTTTCTCTAGAGCAACGAAGAATACCAATCGAAATAACCAACAACGGTTCTTATATCGATCATTGTGGGTTGGTTCTTAGGAGAGTCAGAATATTAGCACAATCAGGTCAACTAAGGGTAGTAGCCCGCTAATAAGTAATAAGTGATTTCTCATTCTCGTACTATTTTGGGTAAAAGGTAGTAGAGCTCCTTAAAGAAAATGACAATTTTCAGTCGAACACCGTGCTCAAGTGTTAAAATGAGCACCCTTCACAAAGAGAAAGCCCCAGATGCATGTAAGGGCACAGGGCACCTCCATGTAAAGAGGTGCTCATTTTAAGATATGGGCTTGATGCTTGAGCAAGGAGAAGGCAAAAAAAAAAAAAAAAAACTCGTGTGGTTCTGTGTTTGATTAAAAATGAAATTCAAATGTATAAATGACCTAGAAAACAAAAACCTTACACCCTATGAGAAAATGTTGATCATCAATCAACGAACACAAGAAAAACGTTGCTATAGGAAATGGCACTAACTCATATCAGAAAGAATTGAATTGCAACATAAGCTTTGGATCTGAATTATCATTCACCGGTATAGGAAGTGGCTGAGCAGCCAAGAGAAAACAGGAAATAATTATTAAAAAAGAGAGAGAAAATAAGAAGAAAGACCAAAGAGCAAAAAACCACCCATCAAAGAAAATAAGAAAAGACCAAAGAGCAAAAAACCACCCATCACAGTGGGGCGGCAGCCGATTCTTTCAGTCAGCCCCATTGCTGACCTTGATCTCCAATAGCCGCTCGATGGGCTGTCTGCAGATTGGGCACCTGTTTGTTTGGAACCTCAACACTTTTGCACACTCACTGCACATACACTGCATAAAGAGAAGTGAGAACAAATAATACAGCATTGACAAAGTTGAGAACAAAAACTTACAAGCTACTGATGGAAACTTCACTATGAAAAGATAGAGAAAGTTGCATCCCCTGTTCTCAAAATTCAAAACCTTCCATTTATTGGCACTAAGGCGGGTTTCCTTCCTGCCATTTCTCCATTTTAGATATTAAAACCTTAAATAGCAGTGGACTGATACCCTTCTGTTATTTAATCATAACAGGGCCACACGGCAACCTAGCGGATTCTTTAGACAGTTTCTGTCATTATTTGCCCCCAAAAATATAGAAGCTGGATATGGAATTGCAGAAGAATGTAACATGGTGTTCTAAAATATGTTAGAGAAAGGGATAAGAGAAAATAGGAACAAAAGAACAGAAATGGAATGTATGCAAATACTGGGGCCAAAATGAGAGAGAGAGAGAGAGAGAGAGAGAGAGAGAGAGAGAGAGTACCATATGTCGGCAAGGAAGAACAGCTATCTCTCTGGGTTCTGAAAGGCATACAACACATTCTTTTCCAATATCATTCCCGTCAAAATCACCCTGAATCGAATTTCCAATTCCATAGATCTCTTGTAATTCATATCTCACATCATTCATCCATAAGGCTTGCTTTACTGCGCTAACTTGATATTCACCTTTCTCCATCACAAATGTAGCCTGTGTTATCTGCACATTTTTTGGTCCCCCCAGATCGGAAGATTTCATTTTTATCATCTGGGGATGCCTCCGCCTTAACCACTAGAGGATACACATCTAGGTCTCCCTTGTTTGATAATTCTACCTCCTCAAACATAGAAAAGTCTATCCCTGTTCCGGATGGTTGTCTAAATTCCTGACCTAGACCTTTTTGAAAATGCACCCTCACTGTTGGGAGTAAGCTTTCTTTTGTAGGGCTGAGGTGACCGTCATCACCCTCCTTAGCAAAGAAAACTATATTAATGCTGCACATTCAATGGAAACCGGAACTCAAAGTTAGAAATCATCCTTTAAGGAAAATAAACATCAAAGATAACACATTAAGGAGTCATCAAATAAATGTGATTAAAAAGTTAAAGAACCAAATCAGAGCAAGAAATCAGAGCAAGAAAATGTTTATGTCAAATACCAATTAGAAAACTGCATCCCCACCAACAAGAAAGGATAGATTGAATAAATACTTTCACATTCAATGATATAAGAGAAACTGAAAATCAAATTTCAAGTTCCTGGGATAGCAATCTATAGCAATATTGCTTCTTCCTTGAAGACACATAATAAAAGGAATATGCACATCATGATAATACATGACGATAAATTCTCTATTTACTTCCCATCATTTTATTTAACTCACAAGACAGATTACTTCACTATCCAGCTTACTGACAAAAGAATTCTGCATTGCAGAAAACGAATTACTGATGATAATTCAAGCAGCAACATTTGGTGCTTATAGCATAAGCAAGCATCAAGTTGTAGTGAAATGCATTTACCATTACAGGGATCATGGAACTGCAAATCCGCAATACTCATCCAATAATGTAAATCAACTAGTGTAGTTATACCCCAAAATGAGCCCACACTTATCCTTAATGCAGAACCAACAGACAGGATAGCAAAAGATCTATCTAATTTAAATAATGTATTAGTACTATTAGAATTTCAAATTTAGGTTGGACAGCAGTAACAGGAATACACCTCCCGCACCCCTCAGCCCAATGCACAAATTCCTTCCCAATCCAACCAAAATGCTGCTCCATCAAATAAACACTTGCAACTCGTTCCTGTAGCCTGCCCACTGCCTAAAAGGAAAAAGAGAATAAAATAAAATAACATAAAATCCTCCTACTAGTTCAGTTATATTTTTTATTGGTTCTTCACTAAAATGCATAACTCAACATACATGTGTTCAAAAGGAAATTTTGGTATTTCAATTTCTTAAATTATTACAGTACCAAAAAAGGTACTTTTTACAATTTTACCCTATATCAATTAAAGACAGAAATCGGAAATTTCTTCTACCTACGTCTTTGTCGACATCAGTTACCCTTATTGATACCCTCAAATATCAGCTAAAAGTTAATATTTTTAGCCTTGGAAATAACTACAACATGTTAGATGCAAAGTAGTACAAATGACACAGATTTGGTTGTTTTACCTACTCATAACTATCAAGAATTACTTATCACATGTTATCTTAATGTAACTAAGATCCTTTGACCAATTTAAAACCCCATCCCTTCACTAATAAGCTGATTACATATTTTAAAGGTTGTAAATTTCTACTTGATATTTCACCAGATATGATGACAGAGATATTGGGAATTTAAAGGAAATATTCCCTTTTTTGGATATTATCAATGACATTTTACTAATAACTTTATTATCCTTATTTCAATATGGAAAAATCATTCTTAGAAAAGAGAACAGCTAAACTTCCGCTGCAGTTTGACATTCCACTGGAAAAAGAGCAATCCACTGGGCTGAAAATGTTATGAAACCAACCGTATGACGTGCGGTGGCGTGATAAAAGAAATAAGACCTGCCACCTACTGCCACACGCCCTCGTCCTCCTTCGCCACATGATGTGGTTGGTTTCATAGTAGGACTCTCGACTGGGCTGGTAAATAAGTCAAGTTCAAATTTAATTCCCTGTGTGACAGGTTCTATGAATTATGACACATGGCCGCCTGCTTGGTTGTGGTGACATGCACCTCTAACCGCCATGAAAGCCATTGCCTATTGGACTCCAAGAGTGAGTTTGAACTTTGGCAAGTTATTCCACCACTAAATACCTAACACGAGTCGTGGACTATGAAAACAGTCTATTAGTAGTGAAAGATGTATAATGTTTTATTTTTGCTCTTGCAGAAAAATCTGATCCTGCTAGTTAGATAGCATAAATTACATGGACATGAAATCTTTAATTCATAGAAAGAACTAGCATTAAATAGCAGAGTATTGACTGAACTCTACAAACTATTTGGAGAAACCAATAAAACTAATTGATTAGAAGCAAATCCATAATCCTTACACGGCTTGAAGGAACCCAATTCAAATGCAGCAGTTTCTCAGACTTACACAAATATTCTATCACTATGTAATAAGGCAGGATGTGTTTTAGTCTCTTATCTTCCACGCACCCGTAATGGGATAGCACATCATATTGCTTCTTATGCTTTCTCTTTGGTAGAGTTCTAGAGAATAAATGATGGACAAACTATAACCCTCTATTCCTTTCACCATTTTCGGTTGAGACAATGAATAAATAGAACCCTATTTTCCATCAATTCAAGTATTTCATCCCAAATCATCACATAGTAGCAAAACCCACCAAACACTTGGACAGAAGAAGCGGGGAAGAAATACTCAGAAGCCTTGTCTTACCTTCCAGCGATGGTGGCGTCAAAAGTGAACGCTACAAGGTACTTTCCGGGATTCGGTTCGTCCGGCTCGACCCTTAAGGTCTTCTTTTTCAAATTAACATCGTTCCTAATGGTCACAGCTTTCTGGTGCTCCACGTGGGGTGCCGGAGGCTGCATCACATGCCCGCACGGGTACCTTCCATTAAACCAATTGGCCTGGGCTGGTTCTCGGAGATGGACATACGCCATCGGAATGGGCACCGGCGTAGCGGGCCGAGGCGGCAGTGGGTAGCTACCAGGGTACTGATAATAGCCAGGAGCATTAGTGAACGGCGTCGCCGCTGCCAAAAAATAGCTGTTAGAAGTGATCTCCGGTTGCGGAGTCTGCACAGGCGGCGGGTGGCTCCGCCTGCTCGAACTCCCCTGCCGGCCGTTCACGCTATTACTCCCCGAATTACCCATGCTACGACTTTGTATATTTCTTTGTCCCAGAAAAAAGAATTCTAAATCTAAAATTCAGGGCATCGTAGAAGAAGCAAGAAATCTGTTATTTGATGAACCTTCCTCGACTCTTTTTGGTTCGGTAAGAAATATAAAGGAGAATTTGGTTAACAAAATTGAAGGAAGGACAAAAGTGGAAATAAGTGAGAGGAAAGAAATCAAAAATGAAATACAAAGGAATTGCATATGAAATTGGGGTTGGGGAAAAGCGAAATCAAAGTGGAATCTAGGTTCGTTGATGAAAGATTATGAAACTCGGTTACGTATGCTTATTGGAATTCCCATAAAGCACCACGGTAACAAGCAACTCTGTCTCTCTCTCTCTAAGCACCACGGTAACAAGCAACTCTCTCTCTCTCTCTCTCTCTCTCACCGAAAAAATACAAGGTAGTCGTAACTCGTAACGAGGAATTTACATGCAAGTTTTTGAATACTCCAAACCAATGAAAAATTTACACATTGATTTTTTAGCTTTATTTGTGAAAATGTATATTCGTCTCCTCATTGCTCAATGTGTGCAATAAACACTTATCACCTATGTAATAGACTATATAAAATAGACCATTACACACCATAGAAGTACTACGATTCCTACAGAGTGTATCAATATCAACTCATTCGGGCAAATCACTTCCAATTAATGGAGTCGTTGATTGAACTGTGAACCGAACTCAGTTGGAGTGTTAGACAACTACGAAGGAAAAAAAAATCAGGGCGTCACTTGACACACACATGGCTATCACATGAGCTTTACATATGTACAGGGAGGCCTGATGGAGTCCATGTTGCAATTAGGTGTATTACGTGCCAAAATGATCTCCTCCCAGACGTCTAGCGGGATATCCCCACATGGGAGGCCAATAAAAGTCCCCCACATCAGCCGTCTGGCGGGATATCCCACCAGACAGTTGAGAGGAGATCATTTCTCGTATTACGTGTGCATATAGTCTCTATAGTTGAGGATCACGTAGTCTCTAACGAAATATTGTCTCTCATACGTTGATTAGTGTCCTAAAAAACTTGTTTAGATACACATTTACATGTGTTCGTACTCGATACTAATGCTTTACGTTCGATTATGACTCATGCTATATCATATTGTTATGCTTTTATTACGCATTATTCCTTTTTTTTCTTATTTTTTTAAAGAGCATATGCACTCGTCTTTTTATTATTTTTAAAGATTATCTTTGACATCAGAGAAATATCTTTTAATTTAGATAGCAAAAATTTGAATCCATTCTATTAAACTCTTTATTTAACTTGTATTAAGGAATAATCATTATGATATTTTGTTTTTAATCAGTGTTTATTATTAATTGCCTTTTACCAATAAAACTAATTAATTGTGGTTTGGCTGATTTGGAAAGTCAAAATCAATGTCTATTTCAAAGTGTTAAAATTAAAAGTCCATTGAAACTCAATTTTCATGCTTGATTCTTTAAAATAAAGAGCATTTTAAATTTAAAGAGTTTATTCGAAATGCTCTTATATTGGTTATAGCACTAAGATTAATAGTTCCATAGAGATCCCATACATGGATGCTCATTTTGGAAGAGAAAGGAGAATGAAAACGATGCTCATGATCTCCTGGTTCATTCCCTTTTTATAGCCATCAATCCTTATAAGGCTATAGGTGAGCATTAATGTATGAATTAATTAATTTTTATAATTGATTTAAGTAACAGCAAACGGTTTATAACTTGCTTTGCAACATAGTGTGATCTGAGATAACATCACATCGTGTAAGGATTTATCAGTTGCCAAGTCATACTCACTTCGTCATGAAAAATTTGTAACACTTATAGTGAGCATCTCATGTAGGTACACCTATGCACATTACACGAAATTAAAATTCCACACGGCATGAGTGACATAACGAAACTCACTATGAGTGTCAAAAAACTACTATACTTGTCATGTCAGAAATATATATTGTCGTAGAATTATTCATGTGGCAATGCATGAAGTCATACACATTACTATGGATAGCACAATAGACGGGTGGTGCACACCGTGAAAGAAAATTCCAAGTGGATATGAAAATTTGATATTGTAGATATGACACCATTTTCAATTATTAGATAATGAAAAGTGTCTCTGTGATCATAAATCAATAAAAATGTGTTAAGTGAACATATCATTTTTTTTTCTCTCTCTCTAAGATTATTCATACATGAAAGACACATTGTATGTATTTTATCACATGCACCATATTGTATGCATATGGTGTATATGAACGTACTTGAGAACACAACTATAACTTGTTAAAAATGGATTAATTTGCTGCCAAAAAACAAGGATTAATTTGTTTGCCAAGGATAATGCTACTCATCCTTATCCGTGATGAATACCATCTCTGTCATTAAATAATATAACTCTAATTAATAAAAAAATATAATAATTTATTAAGATGGACTTGATTAAAAAGATGGCCGGTAGTGAGTGTGCTGCGTAGCTCAAGAAGTGGATATAATCAAATCAAAATCAATTATAATTGGTTCTTGTGTCAACTTAAAAACAAGAATAATGCTAGTTATCTAAATTAGAGTTCGGTCTCCAGTCTAATTGTCATTTTCTTATTAGCTCTTGAATAAATTAATATTATCTTTTATTTATGCATCTCCAGTACTCATCCTCCAATCTAATGTTTTTGACTAGATTGGAGACTAGATAAATAACATTACTCGGAATAGGCTTTTCAAGCAGCTATTATCCCACGAACCCAATCGGTCCAACTTTCTTTACACATCCTCCATGTAAAAAAAAAAAAATTCCCTCGGTTATTTTCACAAATTAAAAAATAATAGCTAGTGTATTTGAAACATTGAATTTGATACATATTTTTCATATATAATATATATAATTTTGATCTGGCATCAGCTATCTGACACCATAGATGTGAAAAAAACTATTCATATGGTGTAGTTGTCCGGCGTCATTGCTAGAAAGTTCCTCTATATATCCCTATATCTTATTTATTGTTTGAAAATACTTCAAATATATAGATAGCTGATGTAAAACAATAACAAGATGCACTAACTGTGAATATATATAAAAAAAAATTAAAGAATGTCCGATATTATAAGCGGATTGTCTAAGATGGACAATGTAACTTGACAGGATGGTTCAATGGAAAGAGATTGCCTCAAAATGAACCTCATCATAATGTGGGAATGAACCTCATCATAACAACGTACTCATCATTCGTTTATATGGTGAAATCACCGTAGTGATAAAAGTATCAATCTATTTGAGTGATTGAATTTATCATTTAGTATTATCACATTACTACTTTTTTTTTTCTAAACATATAAGTGGGAGAAGTTCTGGGTGGGGTATTGACCCGATTGGTCTCGTTACCACGTAATATTGTTGTGATAGAAAGCATTCTTCACAAAAATGTGATCTGACAAGATACATGCACCATCAACATATCGCACCACAACAAATTCTAAATATCCCACTAACTAATTATAATAATTTGATTAATTAATTAATGTTAGGTACTTGATTATTGATACCTAATGTTAACCCAATAATGGGATTCCCCCACTAGTGCGATACTGCCTTTCAATAGGCCAACCAAGTTGAGACACTAAACAAGTGACAATTCATATCATGTCGTTGTTTTCTATCTGGGAAATTAATACATACAATAACATCAACTTTAAATGTTGATAACTGTACCAAATTAATAATGCAATTGGTCAAGTGTTTTGTTTTTGGGTGTATAGTAGCCAGCTTATATGGTGAAAAATCTTGTTAGGTAATTTTATGTTGGGTACATTATAATAACACGTTATTGGTTCGATAAAATGAAGATATTTTTCGCATTAATTCTCTTTCTTTCTTGTATTTGTTTTTTCTGGTCATGCAAAACCTACACAAGGTCAGATTTCTTGATTTAGTCACCCAAAGGAAGTAGGTACATTTGAAGTAACAGAAAATTTTCCAATACTAAGAATATCATTGAACATCAAGTATCCTAGATTCTTCAGTTAATGGATCTCTTACTAAATGGAGATTCTTCAAAAGAAAGAAGCATTCGATTCTTGTAAGTTGGGATGGTTAAGTTGATAGAAAGTAGAAGCCCTTATTTTTATTTTTACTCAGGTATTGGAATAAATCGTGACAAATTTTCAATTTTGATATAAATACAGTGACTATCACAATAGTACTTAACAAATAACCTGAAAATATGTTACGTCAATATAAACACCAAAAAATTACTTATGTGCTTGAATTTCCAAGAAGCTTGCTCTACACCATAACTCCCATAATCCACACTAAATTTCTTGATCGCCATATAATTCCCGATCCTTTTAAATTGGATGATCACTAGTTACATTCAAAACTTTTCACGTACTTACACTTAACCTTGAATTGACAATAAAGACTGTGATTGGAAATGATCTGCCCTTACTGATTGGCGCCCAACAGTTGGTGCTAGATTGAAATTCAGGCTGCAATAACAAAATAAGTTGTGAATATAGCAACCGATAACTGTTTCGTAGTGGAAAATGACCCCTATGGTCTGCTCCAAAACTTGGATTGTGGTAATTCTTTGCTTGCTTCTTTCTTGTGTCGAGTACGTCAATTGTCTTGGGAGTCTTACAGGATGAGGTTGCGCATGTGATATCCCTCGATTTAAAAATGAAACAATAAATTAAAAAAAGAAACATATTCTTTGAACATATATATTGCTTGAAATATTGTGTCAATCATCATAAGAATATAGTATGATCCCGTCAATCTATGTTCACAATTTACTCATATTCAACTAAGAAACAAGAAGTTCACCCACAAAAAAATAAAAAAGGAACAAATAATGTATGCTAAAAGGCATAACAAATAATCACTTGCGACTGAACAAATAAGAGAAACACTAGCACATAATGCATGCATGGCTCCTCGCATGCCATTCATAGCAGCCACTGCTTAGCGGTGGACACTGCAAATGGCATACAAGGAGCCAGGCATACGTTAACATATAGAAATGTAGCCTGAAGCGGCTACCCCTTCTATCTTCGTTTGGCTCTGTACTGGACTTGAAGTGAATCGATCTCTAACGCGTTGCTGTAGCACAACCCGCAATTCGAGTTTCAAATCCGTCTGATAATAATTTGAGTAATGGACTCTGGCGCTGGTATTTGTAGATTCAGCCGTGCTCGGGAGGTTACTTGCAGTGTTAAAAAATAAAGTAGGATTTCAGGTCCCATTGCCTCTTTCCTCATTAGTAATTCTTTCACAAGAGTTGAGCAATTAACTTTTGAGTTGGCAGGTCTGGTATAATGCTAAATTTGCTGAAGTAATCACTTTCACCTGAACCATCAAATCCTGTTTCTTCTTTTTATCAACAGACAGGAAGAACGTCGCTGGCTTTGGACGGATAATACGAGAGAGTAAAGAAGGAAAAAAAAATTTTCTGGTACTTTTAAGGGTATTGAAGATACAATATTTTTGACTAATTAAAAAACCACTTATATGTTTTAAGGGTTCCAATTTGACAATAAACTGAGTCTCATGAATTCACATGCACGCTTTTTTTGTTTTGTTGAGAGTACCAGAATTTTGTTCGGTTGAAGCTAAGCCACGAATCCCCACGCTGACCAATGCTTCCAGGAACATAAAAAGGGCATTACTGAACATTAATTGCCTAATTAAGACTTAACTCAGAATGATGAGTTTAGATCTACTTTCTCAAATTGCAGTCCGGAAAGTAAGATTTAACGCGTCATTCCGCTGTTTCGTCTCCCCAACTTTCTTATCACCCTCTCAAACAGGTTACCCCTAAAGCAAAACCTTAATTATCCATGGCCCTTCCAAAGTCTACTTTCCCCAACCAAAATTTAAAAATTTTATTTCAATAGATTCTTTAATTTAAAATTTTAACTTTAAGAGATCAACATAATTCCATTTCCATACCTGAAATTAAGGTGAGCTGTTAGAGAATGAAAACAACCTGAATTCCAGGGCAGAGTGGGTGTCCATTCTTGACGTATTCCACTTCCCAGAAGGGGTTCGTCTAAGGTAAGCTCAAGACCAATGCTAGCCGGGTACCAAAAAAATATATTTTGATTTAGTTCGATCCTGATGAAAAAAGATTAGCCATTTCTGGGCGTGGATCTTGTATAACGGTACACATTTGCTTGTGCCATGGATTAGCCTCATTTTGTAATCTATAGAAGAAACTAAAAACTACTAATCAGCAATTCTTTCAAATTTAACATTGCCCTCGTCCAAGACGGCCATGTGCTTCCTCTTTTTCGATAACTTTGTGGAGTCGGAGAACTGGGCAGCCGTTCGAGCCCGCAATTCCTCTAAGCTCTCACCTTCTTTGGCTCTCTCAAGAACCTGATAACGAGCAGGCAATTAAGAGTTACTCTACGGCATCTTGGAAAAATAGGCTACATGTGTCGCTAGGCCAACGTACCAGATGACGGCCATACAAGTGAGTGTTTGAAAGAGCTTTAAGGGCGCTCTGAGCTTCTTGCTTCGTGACATACTCTACGAAACCAAAACCTCTGTGGTTGCCAAACCTCATTGGCAGCCTTAAACTCTTCACCTGTCGAGTACAATATCAAGTTTGTTAAATAACTGCCACACTAGTCTGAAATCCATTGGCATCCAAAATACAAACCGTTAGGCTACACATAAACAGCAAATTATTTTTAAATCTCCTTAGAATTCTTTGCCTAAGTTTCAGAGAAGCCAGTTTAGGCACCATCTCCAGATTAATGACAAGCGAAGTGAACCTGGACCGTAAACTGAACAGATTACATAGACAGAGAATTACACCCAGCCTGAACCCATATAGCCTTGGCCTGTCCAAATGATGCTTTGTGGTATCTACTCAAGTAGCCTTGGCCCATGATCCAAAGGGTCAAAGGATGAATTGAAGAAGAACTAGCAATCTCTTTCTAATTCAAAATAGAATGTGGTTAAAGTAATCACATCCACACATCTCATGCGACTCAAATGTACTACACAAATTTCCACTATCCCCAAGAAGGGAGATGGGAATTGAAGAAAACCGAGAAAATATTAACATGCCAACAAATCCAACCAATTCAATAATTTATGAGGGATAGGTAGGAGATGACAGGTAATATTTTGGTGGGTTACTAGATTTAGCTACTTTGAAATTAAAAACGCCCATTCGAGTAAATATTTATAGAAGTAAGGGTGGAGAAAAGAAAAGCATGGTTAATCGTTTCACAAGTAAAAGTAGTTGAAAATGGCTTCTGGCAGCTGAAATGAGAACAGCTACTAGTATTTTGGGGAGATAAGCAAGTGGAAATAAAGGAAGGAGTGATACGTAAAACCTGCCAGTTGAGATTTAACCAGACAAAAAGAACACCACAAATGCATAAAAGAGATCCAGCTAAAAAGTGGAGGTCAATGTAAAGCTAAAAGATCCATAAACACCCAGCATATTGCACAACCATTTATATCTACAGAAGTTACAAAAGAGTAACCACTAATAGAAATCAGTGAAAGATTTAGAAAGGATGGAACAATCTCTTATTATTTTCTCTAGGGAATAAAACTTAGAAGAAGTTGAGAAGTTCCGACAACAGTGTAGCTAATTAACAAAACACAGTAGCCCTCACTAAAAAGCTTGGATTCATTTACATGCCATGTTACATTGCAAAGCAATCATAATTAACACAAAAATATTAGAGAGCATACCTGGCCAAATGGACTAAATAGTTGTCTAAGTTCTTTTTCTGTTGCCTCAAAAGCAACATTCCTTACTATCAATTTTGTTGAACTCTTGTCACTATCAGCCTTCTTCTGCTGATGTTCATCTGTCTTGGCATGACAAAGTTGCAATATGAGGGCATGCCCATCCAAAACTGTTCCCTGAGTGTTAAACGAAAAGGAAAGGAGGTGAAAAAAACAAACAAGAAGACTCTCATCAAATGCAATTGGTGTAGACCATAATTAGCAGCAATTCAGAATATTACCTGCAGATCCTTGCAGACTTTTACTGCTGTATCAACAGAATCAAACTCCATGAAACCAAAACCCATTGAAAGACTTTTTCCATTTTTTATATGCTTCTTCACCTAAGAAAAGATGAAAAAGAATAGGCGCAAAAATGAAAACAGCAGCAATGCAATACTAGAACATACTGAATGATAGTACCATATGCTGTCAGATACAAGAAAGACCTACCCTGACACTTAATATTCTTCCTTCCTTCATATGCTCTGTGAAATGCTTCTTCAAGTTCTCATCTGACGTTCTGAAGTTCAGATTCTTCACATACAACGAGCGAGACTGCAACATAAAACAATACAACAAGATGTTATACCTTTAGTGGACCGTGCTAAATAAACATCAATACTACCTGAAACGCATAAAAGCATATACAAATCTCTTGCACTATAATTCAGAAAAACAATGCAACCCAAACAACACTGCTTTTGTACTGTATTCTACCATCAACAGATTACTTGGGTGAAATAAAAATAAATAAATAAACTAGCACTTGCAAATCAATATAGATCCAAAAACATATAACATTAACCATGCAAACGCCAATTCCCATCACAAAATGTAGCTAAAAAGTTAACTCGAAGCACGCCAATGAAGAAATATATAAAAAGCCCAAAGAGAGTAGATTGTTCAGGATTGCATCATGCCTGGTCAGGTTCCGAAAATAGATTAGAACGAAATGAGACTAGTTATTCCCTGTGTAGAAATAATTTGTACTCAAGCTACTGGTATCTCCCGTCCAAAACATACATTAAGCAGAGTACAGTCACCTCAGTGGGTGCATCAGAAATTCATTTTTCCATTATGACACAGAGTTAGAGGCCAGGAAAAGGAGACAGGGTTGTGGCATTGAATAGAAAGGAAATTGACCAAACAAGCTAGGATAACCATTACACTGATTGGTGAAGAGAGTAGAAGACATCCCATCAAGTATGCAAATATACTGGAGAGCATGACAAACCAAAATAATTACATAGTTTAAAAGTAACCTCAATTCTATCAGGATCAAGATCCGCATCTGTTATATCTTCCAGTTGTTGCTCTAGCAAAACTCTCTTTGCGTCATGTTTGCCCTCAATGTCATCATTTGAAGCACCTTTTGAGATGGGAGTCTGACTTAGAATACTGCCCGGTGCCCATTCCAAATATAGTGGAGCGTCCCTATGGCGACACAAACCATTTTGAAATTTAAATTTCCATATGACATGTTATTGACGAGTTATGCCATATGAACTTTGAATGTAGCCAGTAGTGGCTAACAATAAATTGATAACTAAGATTTATAGAAGTTTTTAACCGTATGTTGATGTCCCTATTTTTTTTTTTTTTTTTCTTTTTTTTGGGGTGGGGGTTGGGATTGGGGGTTTAAATTAAACTCAAGCATCCATACACTTGATCTTTGGGATTTTCTATTTAAACAAAAGGGATGGCGTCTGAAAGTGCATCTTCCAGAAACTTTTTAACACTTGATGAAAATGAAAGAAGCTGTGAACAAAAACATGGTGAGAAAATAAATTTACTTGTAACGCTTGTATGCTAAACCTCTAAAAGCTGCACGTGCTTCAGCTGGTTGAACGAAAATAACCTGGGGCATCATTTAATGAAATAATCATAAAATGAATAATAATAACTGCAGGAATCAATATATATAAGTTCAATAATTACTGCAAGCAATTAGAAAATATAACTGGCATGTCAAAAAAGTCGAAGTCCAATATAAATGAAGATTTTCACAGCTTAATTGGACAAGGAAAAAGTTACCAGGAGGCTAAAATCAAATTCAAGTTATTTGTCATCTGACTCTTCATCACAATGAAGATCAACCAGTATTTCCACCCAATTACATCTTCAAGGGAAAGCTAACCAACAGGAATCTTTAACATCTCATGTTAAACACAAAGATGCATCACTAGTGAGGGTTACTTAAAAAGGATGAACTGCGTGAGAAGGTAACTGTAATACCGGTTCTTCAATTAAGATGTCTAGTGACAGCCCCACAAATATCATCCTATAAGACTTGTGCTAGACAGATATTGGTAACTAGTCACACAGCTTTCACATAGAAATATAGACAATGCTATTCCAGTTACACATTGCATTGGATATACAAGAATAAAATGCTAAAACAAACACCTAGTTAGAATTCATAGTTGAGATGGAAGTGCTAATCCGAATTAGCCCTATAGAGAATATTGAACTTTTCCGGATGAACATACAGCCAGGAAAGCAGTCGCTGCAGTTTATGCCATCTCTCTGAGTGAGGACATGATTATATTACAGGGAGACATTCAGTTAACCCTACTCTCATAAATATTAATTTATATGAGGTACTAGGCATCATTATTTTCAAACATTAAACATTCCATCCTATATAAATATATACTTTACTCATGGAAAAAGAGGTAATATGGATATAAAATTTCAGCTTGACTTTCAAAGATCAAAATGCATCATATGTCCAAAAATCTAATACGAAACTATCTACGGTGAAAAGAAAAGGAGGAAAACACGAATAGATACCAGAGCCAAGGTTCTTGTGGGAGGTAGAATGACATTGTCCAAATTGCCAAACTTTCCAAACATATCAGCCAGTTCACTTTCAGATGAACCGTAAGGCAAATTCTTCACCAAGATAACGTGGTTGCTTCTCTTCAAACCATCAGTTTTACCAGAGGCAAACTCCTCTAGTGAGGCAACATTAACGCCAGCATTTGAAAGAGCCTTTTTCGTCTCAGCTATTACTTGAGTTTCTCCCAATGCAATACGCACAGCAACATCATCAGCTTCTCTATCTAGTAATTCATTTTTACTAACACCAAATTTCCGTGCAATGTTTTCAACGACCTACAATGCGTAGAAGATAAGATCATCAAGTAGTTACAGATAATGCTAAGAAATTAATGCATAAATTCATGCAGAGTGTGTTGGTTTAAGGCAGAAAATAACTGAATGCAATGGTTATATATTCATCTAAGGGGTAGAAATGGATTTATTAGGTCAACACTACTATCTGCAACTACTGTTTTCTGTTTACTTCTTCAGTAAGAAGCATGCTCTAATAGATCAAGGAAATTTCTATCAATTTAAGAAGAATTAATTCCATGGCATATCACTTTAAGTTAAATAACAGGAGAACTGAGAATAGACTTGGGAGAGAGAGACTAAAGAATGAGGAATTTTATTCATCAAGTATGATCCATTAACATGAAGATTGATTTACACAACTTCCGCTAGTCAGTAACAGCAAATAAAATGGAACTTCCAATAGCATAAATTTACTGAGCAATGAACCAACTACTTTCTTGTGACATCGATTTTAGACTATAAAACAATCAAGTATTCCCAGTTTCAGTAGGTCAATCGTATCTCTTTATTCGCATAATTAGCTTTTCGCTAAACTGAAGTTCTGTGAGCTAGTTATTATATACTACTATGGCAGCTGATATCAATTTACGCCATCTTTTCTCTTGACTCTACATTTGAAATCCTTTCTAATTTTACAGAGTGGAGAAACTGGAGCATATTAGTAATGAAAGAATTCCAAGATGATGAAGATACACTTCACGATAACCATGTGATACCACTAAAAGCAGAGGTCAGAAGAATGAAATAGTCACCTAGAAGTCTGATTTCACATCAAATTCATTATAAGCTTTTAAATTGCGAAATAATCAAAATTATACAAAAACCTGAAACTGAAATCAGATTTTTCCTCCCAAGAGAAGGGAAAATACTGAAACAAATCATTTACAGACAAAGATTTACTTCGAACTTACTGTGTCAGTTCGCATAAATAAACTATTCCACTAGCTTCGGACGCCTTCCTTTCCTCATTTCTCTTCTGTTTAAATGTCTTTGACGATTGTTGGGTAAAATTATGGGTCCTGTACGTGAGAAGTAGCATTGGATCAACTGTGTATTGCTCACTTTTTCATAGAAATGATGAATATCTCAATAGTCCATGACCAATTAGAAGTTGGAAACTAAGAGGCGAAAATGCTTGGATGCAACATACTCTTGCGTATCAGAAGGATTCTTTTCTTTTGCTGGCATGATATGCAATAATCTCCCTTGAAAAATAGAATGGTCCAACTCTTCCAAAGCCCTAAAGAAAGTATTGAAGTCATAGCTCTTGCCAGAAGTTATTGCACAATCAAATAAATACGTCACCATTATTACACAAAAAATTATATCATGAAAGCATAGGAAGCTCAAACCAAAAGAATAACTGGGGCCAATAAAAGTAATTCTCATAGGTCTCATAGGAAAAATGAACATCTAAAAGAAGATGCAAGGACACTCTCACGACTATAAGGGATTCTATGCAAACCTCATGAATTCACGTACAAGCTACCATAATAAATTGAATTTGAACATGACAGAGTGTATTGATCTCCTTTTTCTTCAGGAATGAGAAAATTTTTAGCATCTCAAAGCTCGAAACCATTACGATATTAACCACTAATGATTGGTGCAAAATGATTTGAATAGCCAGTTAATTACACTGTAAATAAGAGTAATCATTATCAAATCATGGTGTACACAGCAGAACTCTGAGCAAGCACTGGAAATGATACCTAGCAGCAGATTCTGGAAGTGCATAAAGAATATATGCTATGCCCCTGGATTGTTTTGTATCCTTATCAACAAGATCGGAAGAGCACACGTCTGAGATGTCACCAAATTTGCTAAAGAGTTCTTCCAACTCCTCTTCACTGTGTGACGTAACATTGCAGTTGATGCATAAGAAAAATGAGAAGGAAAAAAAGGAAAAAGAAAGTAATAGATATTGGCAAAAAGTAGTACGTGGCAGTATAGGGCAGATTACGGATGAAAAGATGACCCGTCTGAAGGATTCCTTCTTTCTCATGTTTTCTACTAGATAATGGGGTAGTTGAGGGGGATATTTTGTCATTTGATTCTTCAGAGGAGACACCTTCATCTTCTACTTTTGAAATACCCATTCCATCTGTATCCTCAACAGGACCGTGGTCATTTTTGTTCAGAAGCTTATCAATGCTGTCACTATCATCTTCATCATCAGAGTCATCAGCATCATCATCACTGCTGTCACTGTCATCTTCATCATCAGAGTCATCAGCATCATCATCACTGCCGTCACTGTCATCTTCATCACCAGAATCTGACCACTCTTTTTTGACTCGGCTCCTGAAGTAATCCATGTCAGATACAACATCGTTGTGAACTAAACTGTCAGCTTTAACAGCCTCTTGATTCTCTGAATGTATATTTTCTTTTTCCTCAATTCCCTCAAACTCAGTGTTCAGTTTGTCCAGTTTTCCTTGACTACCTTTTACTTGTATTTTCTCCTTACTAGCACTTTTACCTTGATCATGAGAGGGAGCCGCAAGAGCATCATTTGCCCATAATTTCGATTTGCTACGCGGCTGCATGACCTCAAGAAACTCTTGAAACTGAGAGTCATCGATCTCTCCCTTACTCTTTTTTCTATCTCCTTTTGTTGCCGTAACTTTAGAACCTGCGAGACCAGTTACTTTCTTTCCCTCTTCAGAAGAAATCTCCTGTTTCTTCAATGAGTACTTACTCCATGGTCGTGGGATGTTTGGATCTCCAACCTTCCGAGCAATCTGTTAAGAGAAATATTACACTTTTTTTAGTTTTTAATTATATTAATACTTGAAGCATGTGCTTTCGTGTCAAAATAAGATCATAGAAGCAAATTACGAATACAATTTGCCACCATTCAAGCTTCCTGGAAAGTTAAGTTTGTCGATGTTACTAGATTCATTTACCATGGTCACTTTATAAGCACTCAATCATGGTGCACAAAAGGAAAACCAATTGCATGAAGTATCCATACTAAACTAACTGTAGGAACTGGGAGAGGCCGGATGCACAAAAGCAAATACAGACCTCACAGGTAATTTTGCAAGTATTCATGAAAGAGTTGTTAAAGTAGTTAATAGCCTCCCCTGATTCTTGCTCAGTCCTGTAACCTACAAATCCAAATTGCCTGCTCTTCCCATCCCTACATGAAAATTGAAGAACTTCCAATATTTAAAAATCTGGATTATTAAAATAGGTAGAAGACATATCTAAAACTAGAATATTGAAGAGGGCACTGAAATGGATACTTCGTGCGCATGAGCTTCACATCGGTAACTTCGCCTTTTTGGGAGAAAAATTCTCTGAGGCGGTCCTCTGATACATTTTTTGGCAAATTCTTGACACATACTCGCGACCTTCATTTGAAAAATTAATAATAAAAAATTGCTAATAAGATTAAACAAAAAATCAGCATGTGTGAACACTGAATGAATTGAGGAGAAGGAAATTAAGAACTTACATGGTTTGTAGATTTTGTATAAGAAAGTAGGAACCAGGAATGTACAGTGTCGGGGACTGAAGTGCTGCCTGCCAATATTTATAGCATGAAAATCATCTATAATAGAATACACACATCAATATTCTCAGCCAAGTCTGGTTCAATGTAAAGCGCCATACCATCAAGAAAAATTCATCCTTTATTAGTTCCAAATTGTCATCGTCCTCTCTCAATCCATTATTTATCATTTTCACCAGATTGATGTTTTCTTTTCTAAAGAACCAAAATAAGATTTTCTTTATTTCTTTGCATAAAGGCGACCTTCTATATTTACAGCTCTAAATATGGCAAAGAAATGGAAAAAATAAAATAAAAATAAAATTACAGTTTGTCAATGATCCGACATTATAGAAAGCCAGAAAACCCAACAATAAGCTAAGAAAGCAATAAGGCTGTCAATGATCCGACATTCTAGAAAGCCAGAAAATCCAACAATAAGCTAAGAAAGCAATAAGGCAGCAATTATCCATCAGTAAGCTTACAAGGCAACAAACAACAATCCAATGAATAATAATAAGCAACAAGGCATAAACTTATACATTTTTTGGGTTTTAATTCATTTAATCAAGTCCCTTTTTACTCAATGATGGTTAAAATTTATATGTTTATAATTCCAAAAATAACAGACATTGGGGAAATATAAAATAACAGTTTGTCAATAATCTAAGAATCAAAAAATTCAGAAAATCCAACAAGAAGCTAAGAAAGCAACAATTCAGAACGCTGAAACTATCTGTCAAGCTAGCAATGCAACAACAATCTAGCAACACAACAACAACAACTATCTATGAAGCTAGCAACACAACAACAATCACAATCCCATGAATAATAATAATAAGCCACAAGGCATAAAATTATACATTTTGCTAGATTTTAATTCATTTAATTAGGCGTGTTTTTACTCAATAGTAATTGCCAACTATGTCTTGCACGGAAAAAATTCACAAGATAATTTCAGCTTTGTCATTTGTCAATTCCATATGGCGATTCTTCTACCATCTGTACAACTGTACGCTTATGAATTAGATATCAAATATAGCAATGAAAAAACAAACGAAAAACTAGCGAGCAAAACAGCGTAGTAGAAAGCTCGGTAGTAAAAAAAAAAAAAAAAAGGTTCAGAACCAAGAAACAAATTCCTTCATATGAAATTATAGAAAAATAATCCCAATCCTGTTCGATTTTTGTCTTAAAAAACTTAACGCTTACCTCAATAACCAATATGAATAACAGAGGAATATGTATTTACTTGAAGAATTTTATTCTAAAAGAAATGAAAAATACCTTACAGCAAATGAAGAACGAATAACTGACTCGCAACAGATGCACTACTATAGCCGGAGAGGAAATGGTGAGAACTAGAAGACTATAGTGGCGCTTAATCGAACCTCAGTTTGAAGGTTGCCGCCAGCCTAGTTGGGGGATTTCAGGGAAAACGATACGAAACGGCTAACCGGTTGCGGAGGAGAAGATTGAATTAATGTGTTTGGGTTGTCCAAATTCGGCTTTGCGTCGGGACTTGGGCTTGGGTTGGATCAGTTTTTTTTGGATTTATAAACGAAGAAAAATACCCCAGAAATTGCATTATTATAACATTTAGATGATTTTCACAAATTACACTCTACTAGTAGTCATTACTTTTAATAATAACTTTCAAAAACAATATAACCTTATAAAATTACCAACAAATGACTTTGACAATTTCCATTGTTAATCTAGAGAGATGCGCATATGTGTGATTATGCAACCACCAATAAATGGCTTTTTTGATAATTAAACAAGTTATTTAAGTATTAATACAAAAAAAAAAAAAGAGATTTCCTCAAGGGCATGTTTGATTGGAGGTCGGAAAATGAATTAGAGCTGATTTTTCATAGAAACTGTTTTTCAACTCCACTTTTTGGTCTAAAATAAAAATAAAATTATTTTCCACGAATAATGAAACTATATTTGATTGGCATAGAAAAATTTTGAGTGATAAATTCCATGGAAAATAACTTCCAATCAAATGGACCATATAAGAAATTGGTAAACACATTGCAATTTTAGATTCTTTTTATTCATAAATGCATCTTCAATATGATGTACCATGTGTTTTTCTTATATTGCTTCAACAAGAAACCATCTCTACGCACAGCACATCAACCTTCATTCGCAAATGGATACCAAATTTGAGTTAAAGATGTCAAAAATTCTTTAAAAGGTCATTTCAAAAAATAATAATAATAAAACCCAACTATTCATCTGTTCCCAAAAAAAAAAACCCAACTATTCATGAACATCGAGCAACATGTTCATCGTTCCACGTCCAAATGAACCCAAAAAACAACACTGTAGTTTTTATCTTCATCTTTCTTCGATGTAAATAAGATACTTTGAAGAATAAATTAGCCTCAGTTTCTATGCTACAAAAGAAAATAAATTATAAAACACTACTAATCTGTAATTCGTTCAAACTTAACATTTTCCTTGTCTAGAACAGCCGTGTGCTTCCTCTTCTTTGATAACTTATTAGTGGGGACAGTGGACTGGGCAGCTGTTCAAGCTCGCAATTCTTCTAAGCTCTCGCCTTCTTTAGCTCTGTCAAGAACCTGAAAAGCAAGCAGGCAATTAACAGTTACTCCACAGCATCTCAGAATATATGACACATTTCATGTTCATGGGACAACATACCAGATGGCCACCGCACAAATGGCCGTTCGCAAGAGCTTTGAGGGCATTCTGAGTTTCTTGCTTTGTAGCATACTCTACAAAAGCAAAGCCTCTGTGGTTGGTGAACCTCTTTGGCAGTCTTAAGCTCTTCACCTGCAGAGTACACAGCAAAATATTGATCAACTAAAGACTAATTTGAAATCATAGGCATCAGAAATTGCGATTGCTTAATTCTTTAGTAATCTCTTGTTTCCCCATTTTTCCAACCCTTTCCTCATTTTCTCCCACATTCCTTTCGTTGCAAAGATTAAGAGGATAAAGATAAAACAACCATTACAGCAAAAGATCAGAGAGCATGCCTGGCCAAATGGACTAAACAGTTGTCTAAGATCATTTTCTGTTGCCTCAAAAGCTACATTCCTTACAATCAATTTCGTTGCACTCTTGTCACAGCCAACTTTTTTATGCTGATGTTCATCCGTTTTAGCATGACAAAGTTGCAGTATGAGGGCATGCCCATCCAAAACTGTTCCCTGGGTGATAAATAAAAAGGAGAGGAGATGAAAAACACACAAGACTATAATCACGTGCAATTGGTGTAGACTGTAATTTGAAGCAACTTAAAATGTTACCTGCAGATCCCTGCAAACTTTTACTGCTGTATTAACAGAATCGAACCCTATAAAACCAAAACCCATCGAAAGGTTCTTTCCATTTTTCAGATGCTTCTTCACCTGAGAAAAAATAAAAGAATAAGAGCACCAATGACAATGGCAGTAAATGAAACAATAAAGCGTAGTAAATTGGTAGAGGCACACCCTGTCAATGACAAGAAAAACCTACCCTAACACTTAGTATTCTTCCTTCCTTGATGTGCTCCGTGAAATGCCTTTTCAGGTTCTCATCTAATGTGCTGAAGTTCAGGTTCTTCACATACAATGAGCGGGACTGCAACACAAAACAATACGAACGGTTGAATGGTGGTGGAAACTGAGCCAAGTAAACAGGAAAATTGATATATTTTAACTGCATTTTACTTAGTCTCTAAAATCAATATTTTACTCGGGAAAACAGAAACTAGCACTAGCAAATCAATATAGCCAAAACAAGTAGCATTAACCTTGCAAAGGCCAATGCCTACAATGAACTAAGCAAAAACTTTAATTGGCAGCAAGTCAAACATAGAACTATCAAGCTAGACCACAAACAAATTATTTAGGATCAGTTTTTATGTTGTCAGATTCCTAAATCGACTTTGGAACCAAATAGAACTTTTCCTTTCTGGGTAGAAACATGATGCGCCCAAGCTACTGGCATTTTCCAAATAAAACATACGCTAAACAAAGTTCAGCCACTTGTGAGTCATCAGTAATTCTTCTCCATTGGGGGACAGAGTTGGGGGATACAAGAAACAGACAGGATTCAGGGCAGACAATCGGAAGGAAACTGACCAACCAATAATTATGTCTTGCAGGAGATCGCAAGTAAGCTAGCATTGTATTTATTAGGAACATTGAAGAGAGAAAAAAACATTCCAGCATGTATACTAATATACTACAAATGATGATAAACCAAAAGAATCAGACTTCAGCGATAACCTCAGTTCTATCAGGATCAACATCCATATCTGTTTTCTCTTCCAGCTGCTGCTCTGGCAAAAGTCTCTTGGAGATATTTTCTGCAATAATATTATCACTTGAATCACCCGTGGAGATGGGAGGTTGATTTAGAATACTGCCAGGTGCCCATTCCAAATATAGGGGAGCATCCCTATGGTGACATAAACCATTGCTAAATTTAAACTTCCATAATAAAAGTTTAATCAACAAGCATGCCATAAGAACTATGATGCAATGGCTCAGAAAAGGTAACGGATGAAAATACAATTTACTCAGAGAAAGGAGGGGCAGAAATTAAATTCAAAGCAATCTTAAACTTCATTTTGGAGGCCTGGGGGTAATTCCAGTTCAAAATTAAAATAGCACGTCTTCCAGTTATTATCACTTTTGGTTATACCCTATGACAAACAAGTTTTCAGCAAATGAACTCACTTGTATCGCTTGTATCTTAAACCATTTAAAGATGCCCGTGCTTCAGCTGGTTTGACAAAGATAACCTAGAGTTATCGCGAATGAAATAATCATAAAATGAATAATAACCATCAGAATGAATTTATAATTAATGTGAGTTTAATAATCTGTCACGCAATTAGAAACATATAACTGGCAAAACTCACAAATATCATTCAATAAAACTCGTGTTAGCCAAGATTGTGATCACTAATTAGACAGCTATGCCTAAAAATATAGAAGATTTTCCAACTACAAATTGCACAAGAGGATAAAATGCTGAAAATAGACACCTAGTTGAAATTCATATCTAAGAAGAAGGTGCTAATCTAAATTGACCTTGTATAGTATATTAAACATTCTCTTTTTTAATGAATTATTTATATATTTTGTTGTTGTTGGACTTTGGATGATTGGACTTTGGATGAACACACAGCTAGGAAAAAAAGCCACTTCATCACAAGTCATGATATGGGCTCTTGATCTCTCTGAGGGACAGGATACTATTATGCGGGGACATAAACTAAACCTCTGCCATCCTATATATTAATGTATATGAGGTAGTAAGCATAATAACCATCAAATGTTATTTATTTATTATTTTTTTTTTTGGGGAAAAAAAGTGTGGAACCTAGGTAATATGGACACAGAATTACAAACTTCACCTACAAATACAAGAATATAGCAGATGTCTGAAAATGAAATACTAAACTATCGTGGTTCATGAATAAATAAATAAATAAATAATATTGAACTATCTAGAGAGACCAGAAAAGGAAGAGAAAAAATAGATACCAGAGCCAAGGTTTTTGTGGGATGTAGAATGACTTTGTCCAAATTGCCGAATTTACTAAACATATCAGCCAGTTCACTTTCAGATGAACCATAAGGCAAATTCTTCACCAAGATAATGTGGTTGCTTCTCTTCAAACCATTAGTTTTACCAGAGGCAAACTCCTCTAATGACGCCACATTAACTCCAGCATTCAAAAGAGCCTTTTTTGCCTCAGCTATCACTTGACTTTCTCCCAATGCAATGCGTACAGCAACATCATCTGCTTCCTTATCTAGTAATTCACTTTTACTAACACCAAATTTCCGTGCAATGTTTTCAACAACCTAAAGTGGGGTAGACAAGAAGAAAAAGTAGAAGACAGAATGTTAAGAAAGTAAAGCACAAATTCACGCAAAATAAGTATTGGCGTAAAGCAGGAAAGAAGTGAATGGGGATGGTATTATGTTCATCTAAAGTAAGAAAGTGAATGTATTAGTTCAATGCTGCTATATTTACGTCTTCAGTAAAGGAGTCTGCTCCTATAGATCAAGGAAATTTCTAGACAGTCTAGAGAAAATTCCAGGCTGTCTCTGAAGTTAAATAACAGTAGAACTGAGAATGAACTCAGCAGAGAGAAGACTGAAGAGAAAGTTCATTAATCAAGAACATTCCACTGCAACGAATTTCCATGCACACAACTGGGACTAGTCGGTGAACAAAATAAATAAAAATAAAGGAACATCCAATAGCATAAATTTACTTAATGATGAACCAAATAATTGCCAGGAAATCCATTTTACGAATATTAAACAAACAAGTATCCCCGCCTTCCTGTTATGTGTGTGTTGGTTATATCTAGGTTCCAGCAATTAGCTGTTGGCTAAACTCAAGTTCTCGTGAGCTACTTCCCATCCACATTATGGTTGCTTATCTTAATTTCAGCCATCTTTTCTCAAGATCGCATTTGAAGATACTCCACTGTAAAATTACAGTGTGTAAAAGCATTAATAATAGTTTAAATTTATACTTGAACCGTGCCAAACCACTAAAAGCCAAGGTCACAAAAATAAAACATTTACCTGAAAGTTTGATTTCACATCAAAATTCATTAGAAGCATAAATCATAGAAGGCACAAAACAAGACAAAGATACAGCCGAAAACAGATTTTTCCTGCCACATCAAATGCAAAGGAAATAATGATACCGAAATGAAACATTTAAATACACAAACATTGACTCCAAACTTACTGTGTCACTTCGCATGAATAAACTATTAAATCCTTGTGTATTTCCACCAGTTTCAGAAACCTTCCTTTCATCATTTCTCTTCTGTTTAAATGTCTTTGACAACTTTTGGGTAAAATTATTGGTCCTGCAGATGAGAAGCAGCACCGGATCAACTAATCATTGCTTAGGAGACCCCATATGCTATGTCATCTCCTTCATTCCCATTCATCTACCAAGTTATTCTCTCTCATTACTCAACCATTATATTGATTAATTTTGAAACCTGTAGTAATATTGTATCGTTCCTTTCATTGTAGTACCTGTTGTCCTAAACTGCCTTATTTTTATAATCATTTTGAATTTCAATTAATCATCCAAATTTATCATGCTATCGTGTCTCCAATGCCTCGCAACAACACTTGGTAGTAAATTCTCTAACTATATGTATGACTTAAAAAAGAAAAAAAAAATTAGTCGCTTCTTTATAAAGAATTTAGATGCAACATACTCTTGCTTGTCGGAAGGATTCTTTTCTTCTGCTGGAACGATGTGCAATAGTCTACCTTGAAAACTAGAACGATGCAATTCCTTCAGAGCCCTGAATAAAGAATCAAACGGTCACAGCTCTTTACAAAGTTATTTTATAATCAAATGAATGCTTGGCAGCATAATTATACTACTCAAAAACACAAGAAAACCCAACATACAAGATAAACATTAACATTAGGTATATGTCAAGGGGAGAAAAGAACATCTAACAAAAGATCCAAGGATACTTTCATGAGTTTAACAAAATCAAGGTAAACCAATGAAGGCACATACAAGTTATCACAATAAATTGAACAGGACAAGTCTATGGATTTGTTTATTCTTCTGGAACGAGTCAATTTTTAGTGTCTCGAAGCTTCCAAACCATGGCAATAACTACTCATGATTTTGTGCAAATGATTTGAACAGCCAGTTCGTTACACAGTAAATAAGAGTAATTGTTATTTTTTAAGTCGTAGTGCGCATAACAGAACTCTAAGCATGACCCAGGAAAAAATACCTAGAAGCTGATTCTGGAAGCACGTAACGAATATATGCTATTCCCTTGGACAGTTTTGTATCTTTATCAACGACAACATGGACCTCTGAGATGTCACCAAATTTGCTAAAGAGTTCTTGCAAATCATCTTCACTGTGTAATATCACAAAGCAGTTGATGGATGAGAAAAATGTGTCTAAAAAAAGACAGAAATAGCTATTGGCACAAGGATAAAATTGTACGTTGCAGAGTATGGGAGATTCGTGATGTAAAGACGGCCAGTCTCAAAAATTCCTACTTTCTCATCTTTTGCACTTGATAATGGGATGGCTGAGTGGAATATTTTGTCACTGGATTCCTCATCGGAGCAACCTTGAGCCGCCACTTTTGAAATGTCCAGTTTGACTGTATCCTCAACAGGACTATGGTTGTTTTTGTTCAGCTGCTTGCTGCTATTGTAAATATCATCTTCAACATCAGAGTCATCGCCATCATCATAACTGCTTTCATCTGAATCTAACCATTTCTTTCTAACTCTGCTCCTGAAGTAATCCATATCAGATACAACTTCGTTGTGAACTAAACTGCCAACTTTAGCAGCCTCGTTATTCTCCATAAATATATTTTCTTTTTCCTCAGTTTCTTCAAACTCAGTCTTCACTTCATCCAGTTCTCCATGACTACCTTTTACTGGTATTTTCTTCTTACTGGTTGTTTTACCTTGATCAAGAGAGGGAGCTGCAATGCATCATTTGCCCACAATTTTGATTTGCTATGCGGCTGCATGACCTGGAGAAACTCTTGAAAACGTACATCATGGATCCCTTCATTCTTCTTACTCTTTTTCTTCTTTTCTTTTACAGCTGCAACATTAGAACCTGTAGGACCAGTTACTGTCTTTCTCTCTTCAGATGAACTCTCCCATTTCATCAAGGAGTACCGACTCCATGGATGTGGGGTGTTTGGATCTCCAACCTTCCAAGCAATCTGTTCAGAAAATGGCTGCCCTTTTTAAATTTTTAGCCATAATACTTGAAGCATTTGTTAAGACTTAAGAGCATATACTTAAGAGCATATCACGGTACAATATGATGATAAAAAGCTGATTATAATGCAGTCACAACTACCCCAGCCTCTCAGAAATTAGATTCCTTTATTATGTTCACTTTATAAGAACTTATTACTCTTTCTACATTCAACAGGCAAGATTTTCTTGCACTAAACCAATTCAGGAAGCGTCCATTTCAAACTGAGAATAAGAAATGGTGAAGAGATGAAGCACAAAGACAATACAGACCTCACAAGTAATTTTGCAAGTATCCATGAATGAATTGTTGCAGTAGTTAATGGCTTCTCTTGCTTCTTGCTCTGTCCTGTAACCTACAAATCCAAATTGCCTGCTCTTCCCATCCCTGCTCCGAGTTTGCAGTATTTCCAATAATCCAATAAGTAGAATGAAAAAGAAAAATTAGAAAACTAATAGGAAATAGGAATATTGAGAAGAAGGGCATTGAAAGGGAATACTTAGTGCGCATGAGCTTGGCATCAGTATCTTCTCCTTTCTGGGAGAAGAATTCTCTGAGGCAGTCCTCAGATACATGTTTTGGCAAGTTCTTTACGCATACCCGTGACCTTAATACCAAAAATAACTCATAAGAAAATTTTAAATAAAATAGAAGTTAACAAAAAAATCAGCATATTAAAACACTGGATGAAGCGAGGACAGTTCAATCATGCACTTACATGACTAGTAGACTTTTTGTTTATATCAAAACATGGACAGAGCCACACACAATGGCGTGGAGTGGAGGATGCAACTTGTTGAAAAACTACATAGAAACAAAATGTTATCAACAATCCAACAATCTAAAAGTTAGTAAATCCAACAATAAGCTGAGAACAAAACAAGCTAGCGACAATCAATCAATATGCTGGCGAGAAAACAGCATTCTAATGGACAGAAAGTCACAATACTATACACTTTTCAGTTTTAATTTGTATTATTATTAATTATTATTATGTTTCTACTCATTGATAATTGTTTAAATTATCCCTTAACGAGAAACTTAAAATTCAGAAGACCTATAATATCAGCTTTGTGAATTCCTGTCGCAATTCTTCTACAATCTGCATGCTTGTCTATTAGGTAGATGTAAAATACAAACTAGCAAAAAAATTGGAAAAAAAAAATATGAACAAGCAGAAACCCATAGTAGCAAATTCGATGTAAAAGAATTAGAACTAAAGGAACAAATTTTTTTCTATATAATTAATATAGGAAACATGAAAGAGATACCAATGCTTTCTCTCTTCATTTTTCAAATAGTTAGAACTTTTTTCATTCACTTTTTCCTTTACGGATATGAATAACAGCGAGAATTAAACAATTTGTTCTAGATTACATAAATACACGATGAGTCAGTATTTCCAGGAATTTGATACCTGCTAGAAATTGGAAAAGTCGAGAACTTTAATGCCGTAGAGGGACGAAAGTTTAAGACTGCCGCCGGCTTGTTGGGGGATTCAAGGGAGATGATCGCTTGAAACTGTGAACGCGGGAAGCCGGTTGTGATTTGTGAACCAAGAGGATTCGGTTCTCCGGCTTGAGTCGGGTCGGCCGGTCCGGTCGAGTGCAGATTTGTTAACTTTATAACCCTCCGTTCAGGTTTTACGAAGAAGGGAAGAGGATTGTACTGGGTGCCGTGTGGAGTAAATTAAGTTGGGGTAGGGGCTGAATTCGCGGGATGATAAACTTAAGCATGTTATTTTTTTTATTTATTAAATTTAAGTAATTTTTTTAAAACCGTTTATATTTTTAAATTTATTAATAATGAACTTTATTAAAAACTTCAAAAGAATCAAAAGAGACGGTTAGTGAAAAATTTTTATCAAAATGATGAGTATTGTTTAGTGTTTAACGATAAAGATAATTTCTTTAAGCACATGGCGGTTAAATATTTTATTTTTATTTATTAAATTAATTTTTAAGATAATTATACTATTATTGCCAAAGAAAATTTTAGTAATAGACTTTAAACAAAATTCACAATATGTTACCAGGCGACTAGACGGGTTTTTAAACCAAATAATGAATTTATTTACATTTTTTTAAAACTGAATAATGTTGGTTAAAAGTTTTATTGCAAAAGAACGATAAAAAAAAAAAATTTTGTAGCATAAAAAAAAAAAAGCACACAAAATTTGAAAGTTAGAAATGTTATTTCAGCAATAAGTGTGAAATAGATCATCTAACAAACCGTATACTATTTAAATAAAACTTATTTCTTTTTTTTTTTTTAATACAAGAGGACATAGGGGAAGGGGAAAGTAGGGGAAGGCAAGTATGGTTCGAAACGGATATAACCAGTACGATTTGTCATAACTGATGGTGATAAAAATGAGGTGGCCTTCTTGTATCTTGTCATCTAAATTTTCTATAGAAACAGATCGGGCTCTGAGTTTAGAGTTCAACCACCAATCATAAGGGGTCATGTGTATTTTAAAATACATGTGACCCCCTATAATTAGTGATTTCGGAGCCCGATCTGTTTCTACACCCGAACTATCTTGTGATATGGAGAAAATTGGGAATTTGGCCCAATTGACCCTTAATAACACAAAAATTCGCCCACCTTTGACCAAAAAACCTATTTTAAACTTATGTCAAATTAATATAGAATATAAATTTACTAATATATCATCAACTATCTATGCCATAATTTACTAATGGGTTCATCGTTTCTTAACCTTCATCTGAAATTCTTCATCATCTTCTTAGCTGCTTAGGAATCGCTAGTGTTTCTTCGATATACTTGAAATATGTTTCGATCGAACAACGACTACTCACCCAAATTCTTTGTTGCTTGCTTGTCGGTGTTGGTAAATTACACTTTTAGATTTGTTTGCTAAATTTTTTCTTTAAGTAATTTTTGTGTTTAAGCAATTTACTGATAATCAGGTCGTGTTTATGTGTTATTTTTGGTTTGAGAAATTAATAAATACGACTTATGTATTGTTGTGGTTTATGTGTTAGTTTGAGAAGAAAATACTTGAGTCCTACTGTAACATCTCGCAAAATTTTAACAATGAAGTAAAATGATAATATTTAGATGATAATGGAAAACTACTTGAATTTCAAAGATTTCACGATTATGGCTCAATCGAATACCAAAAAGTAGAATGTGATGGTATAATCGTGTCAAATTAAAAAGTTGTAAGTTTGTCATTTAATTAAATGAAGAAAATTGAAATATGACAATGTGATTATATTTGTTACAAGATTGTCAATAATTAGAATATAACAATGAGAATGCATTGAATTACAAGATTATTACTTAAATGAATGTCAAGAATTAGAACATGATCATTGGAAACATGACCGATATTTGGGCAATCAATTGGAATTAGAAAGTAATTGTTGACATTGTATTGATAATAATTAACTAACCACACAAGGTTGTGGTATTGAACAATAATGTAAATTTGTATTAGTATGTCACAAGACTCAAAGATTATTACTCGAGAAATGCCTAAAGACAAGAACGTGATCATTGATTAGTATGACGTAAAATATAATCACCGAATTGTAAACTTTGTTAAGTTGAAGGTCTCAAATAATATTGATTAAAGTACAATGACTTAATCATAAGACAACACAAAGTATAAGGACTATTTGAGCAATTTTCGCCAAGTGTACGGCACGACATTGCACCACATATTGAGATGTGATTGGTGGAACTCAAATTTTATTAAAAATAATTGAATCTCAACTATTATATAAAGGGCTCTTAGGTCCTCAAACTCCCAAACCATTCCCTTTACTCTTCCAAACCCCAAAATTTGTCTAATATGGTCAAGGGAAGAAGAAAATTAATAAAAACCCACCAAAACCCCATTTGCCTTTTGAAAATTGTCTCTTACCATATATAGAAAGATTATAACTCAAAAAAATAGTTTTAGCCCTTGTTTGATACTCTAGATCGGAAGACATTATAATCCCATTTACTACTGATTTGACTATTGATTTGACAACTACTCATTTATAACTACAAATTTCAAACTTCTATTAAATATACATCACTCATTTCACATCTTTATAATTTCTCTTTATAAATCAACTACCATAAATTGAATCAAACATCCCCTTAATTGAGGAATATCAAGGTTTTAATGACGCTTTTCTACTTAGGATTATTCTAGGAACCTTTGAGGTGAGTAACTAATACTTTAATTCCCTTTCTATATTCATGAAACTTTGATAAAATAAGTATGTATTTTGATTGATAATTTCCATGAAATGAACATGGATTTTGATGCATTGAAAAGAAAGATTGTTTTTATTACATGTGAATCACCAGTGACTCTACCTGTTTTGTATTGAATTGCTTTGAATTATTTTCTACACTGTGACATATTCAATGATCCCCGGATAAGAAATATTAGCATGGTGCTTGCTTTTTGGAATTCTAGTTGGGGCTAACTGGGGTTTATTGTAGATCCACTTAATTGTATATGGCCATGATTTAATTGATTGAATTGATATTACTATTGCGCGCACCACGGGTAGTAGTTTAACTAGTGACATGTCTCATTTGTGCATTAAAAAGCTTTGTACATTGAATGATTTTCTTGAAAATAAATCTTTCACATAAAAAGTGAATCAAAGGGTTTTATTACTCACTAAGTATTTCGTACTCATTCCCTTCTTTCTACAATTTTGTAGATGATTGAAGATATGATATTTGAAAAGCAAGGCAAGCCATGGGTTAGAGCATGCTCGTAAAGGAAGTAGAGTTTTACATGTAGTGACAACCTGTCTTTGAAAATATTATGAATTTAATTCCTTTTGTATTAACTAATATGTCCACCTCTCTCTAAATGTATTTTTAATTTTATATAAAATTGACAACTTACCTTCTAGTATAATAACTTTTTAATAAATTCTCTTGAAAAGATTAATTTTGCTCGTTTTAACAATCAATAAAAATACCTATTGATATAACTTGTTGAGTTCTTTGCATTTTATTGAGAAACCGAGTTGCAATTATTTTTTAAAATATAATAACTTGTTAATTTAAGTAATTAGCTTTATCAAGTCAAAAGCTATTTGTTTGTTTTGTACGTCTCGTCCCCGCTCTTTACTTTGAAGCTTCCGCCACAGAGTTTGTTAATCAATATAAGATATTCCAAAATATTGTAAAATTAGCGGGGGCGTGACACCTCCAATTATGGCAAGGTCATGTATATACGAATATGTATAGATATCTGTACATATAATTTGGTTTACGTGTGTTAATTTTGTTCATATTCAAATGCCCATTCTTTTTTTTAAAGAATGTTTTAGTTTACAGGTCGTAACGATATATGTATCGTTATTTCTTATGTTTCATGACTGTACAATCGTTTTGTTACTATAACAATTCGACGTGCTTGCAAACCCTAAGATTCTTTAAAATAGATGAATGAGACACAATGAAAGAAAACTTTTTGGAACAAATCTGTAATTTTCTAGTAAATAAGGGATAACGATGCATGGTTCATTCTTTATACACATCACGATTCAACAATTGTTATACTCATTTAAAACATATTTTAAACTTAAATTAAAATTAATACAAAATAAAATTTACTAGTATATCCTCGACCATCTATACCATAATTCATTGTTTTAGGATTATTTTGATTTACGGTTTGTAACGATACATGTTTTGTAATTTCACATGCTCTACGACTCAACAGTCATTTTTCTACTTTGAAATTAGAGTTTGTGATGATATACATTTAGTTATTTCATATGTGTCATGACTGAACAGTCGTTCCGCTCTTATAATAATTGTAGGTGTTTGGCTGACCATTTGATTCTTTTAAATGTGATGAAATTGACAAAATGACAAAAAAATAAAAATAAAAAGTAGAGAAAATAAAACCTTGACATGTTAACAGTCCCTCAAGACTGAACAGTTGTTTTGCTCCATTGATTGTGCCGGATGTTTGCTTACAGTTAAGTTTTTTGAAAAAAGTTGAAACAACACATGTCTCATTATTTTGTATTTATCATGACTGAGCAGTGTTTTGCTCCATTTACTGCTGCTGATGTTTGCTAAAAGTTAAGTCTTTGAAAAAGAATAGAAGATGCATGTGTCGTTATTTCGTATTTGTCACGACTGAGCAATCGTTTTGCTCGCAATGTTTGCTAAAAGTTAAGCCTTTTGAAAAAAGTTGAAACGATACAGGTCTCGTTATTTTACATTTATCAAGATTGAGCAGTTGTTTTGCTCTAGTGACTATTGATATTTGCTAACATTTAGTATTTTCAAATAGGTAGTAATGATACATGTCTCGATTGAACAGTCGTTTTGCTCCATTAACTTCTCCTAATGTTTGCTGACAATTACTTTTTTCAAATAAATTGTAATAATATGTGTTTCATTATTTTGTACATGTCATGACTGAATAATTATTTTGCTCCATTGACTACTCCTAATGTTTGCTAACCGTTATTTTTTTTAAATAAATTGTAATGATACATGTTTCGTTATTTTTACATATCACAACTGAAGAGTCTTTTTGCTCTAGTGACTATACACGTCTCGTTATGTTGCATGTGATACGAATGAATAATCGTTTTGCACCAGAGAGTTATATTTTTTGCTAAGTCTTTCAAAACTACGTGGCATGATAGTATCTCTCGTTATATTGGATGTGACACAGCTGAACAATCGTTTTATATCAGCTAAATCTTTCGAAATCGTATAGAACAATATATACACACAACTGAACAATCGTTTTACGCCAGGGAGTTGTATTATTTGCTAAGTTTTTCGAAACCGCATAGAACGATACATGTCTCGTTATGTTATATGTGACATGATTGAACAATCATTTTGCACCAAGGAGTTAAATTGTTTGCTTAGTCTTTCAAAACTGTATGCAATGATACACTTCTCGTTATGTTGAAAAGTGAGTCTTTTGAAAAATGTTGAAAAGATGTGTGTCTCGTTATTTTGTATTTGTCACGACTGAGCAGTATTTTTGCACTATTGACTGTTCATGATGTTTGCTAATAATAAATCTTTTGAAAAAAGGTCGGAACGTTATGTGTCTCGTTATTTTATATTTATCACGACTAAGCAGTCATTTTGCACTATTGACTGCTTCTGATATTTGCTAACAGTAGGTCTTCAGAAAAAATTGGAGCGATACATGTCTCATTATTTTGTATTTGTAACGATTGTGCAGTCGTTTTGCTCTATTGATTGCTCCCAATGTTTGCTAACATTTAAGTCTATTGAAAAAAGTCGAAACGATACATGTCTCGTTGGTTCATTTTGCTCTGTTGACTGCTCCCAATGCTTGGTAACAGTTAGTGTTTTGAAAAAGGTTGGAACGATACATGTTACGTTATGTTGTATGTGTCATGCCTCAACAGTCATTTTGCTTCATTGACCTCTCCTAAGGTTTGCTAATAGTTAGTGTTTTGAAAAAGGTTAGAACGATACCAGTTTGGTTATGTTGTAGGTATCACAACTCAAGAGTCGTTTTGTTTCGTTGACTACTCTTAATGTTAGCTAGCATTTACTTTTTGTTTTTTAAATAGGTAGTCACAATACATATTTCGTTATCTTACGCGTGTCACGAATGAGTTGTTTTGCTCCAATGACTATTTTTGGTATTTGGTAGCAGTTAGATAGGAATGTGTGTGCGAACTGTTAGAATCTTTTTGACTAGATAAAATAGACGTAGTGAAATAAAAAACGACACTAAGATTCAAAAAAGATTTAAAGGACGATGAAAAGTCAAAACGATACTAGATATGGGAGAACGAAAGTTCAATTGTGATGTGCTAAAACGATTGAAACGTGAGACACTGCTCAGCATGTTGAACGAAATATTACCTTCTATTGAGAGATATGAGAATGAATGGATTCTAATAGCCTCAACAATTAGTGTATAGGAAATGATACTTCTACGATGGGAATTGTTCTGTACGTGTGCATCTATAATACCTTAGGGCACGCTAGCCTACACAGACTGAACATGCACTAGTTGCATCATACTATGTGGAGTAAATAAGGTAATCTGCAAATAGAACGATTTAAAGGAAGATGAATAGCAAAAACGATACTAGATATCAAGGAACGATAATTTAGTCGTGTTATGTTAAAACGCTTAACGCATTACACATAGTTCATCATATTGAAGAAGATTACCTTCTACTGACATATAGGAGAATGAATTGATTTGAATGACCTCGACAATGACAAGTATAGGAAACAAAACTTATATGAAGGGAACTGTTATGTACGTGAGCATCTCTAAAAGGGCACACTCGCATACATGGGCTAGACGTACACCATCATACTAATTTCTACGTTGGGTAAATAACAATGTGTTTGTCAACTATTTATGAACTAGCACCTTAGGCCACAGCTAGCCCCCACACACATAACATGCACATGTTTGTCAACTATTTATGAACGTGCTATTAGTAAATTGGTTTAGAGACAGAGTTGTTTATAAATTGAGTTGCCAAGCATACTTAGTTCAATGATTTTGCCAGGTGGTGTTTGATGGATACGTGAAAAGATTCTTGGTACGAAGCAACACCAATTCTTACGTGAAATGCTTAAAATGCTTAAACGAACCTTCAAATACAAGATTGTCAATAACAGTAAAATGATTGCTCAATCGGGTCACATACAACATAACGAGACATGTATCATTCCATGTAGTTTTGAAAGACTTGGCAAACATTACAACTCCCCTGAGTAAAACAATTGTTCAGTTGTATTACATACAATATAATGAAACATGTATCGTTCCATGTAGCAAACAATGCAACTCTCCAGAGTAGAATAGTTGTTCAGTAGTGTCATATACAACATAACGAGGCAGATATCATTCCATGTAATTTCAAAAAACTTAGCAAACAATGCAACTTCCCGGATTGAAAGGATTGTTCGGTCGTGTCACATACAATATAATGAGACATGTATCGTTCCATGCAGTTTCGAAAGATCGGAAGAGCGTCGTGTCTTAGCAAAAAATAAAATTCTTCAGATCAAAAGGACTGTTAAGTCCCGTCACAGGCAAGATAATAAGACATGTATCGTTCCATGCAGTTTCGAAAGACTTAGCAAACAATACAACTTTCTTGAGTAAAACGATTGTTCAGTCGCGTCAATACAACATAACTAGATATGTATAGTTCTATGTAGCAAATAATAAAACTCTCCGAAACAGAACGATTGTTTAGTCATGTCACATACAACATAATGAGACGTGTTGCTCTATGTAGTTTTAAAAGACAGCAAACGCTACAACTCCCCAGAGTAAAACAATTGTGTAGTGGTTTTACATACAACATAACGAGACATGTATCGTTCCATGTAGTTTCAAACGACTTAATAAACAATACAACTCTCTATCATTGCAAGGAAAAAAAAAAGACAATTACAAATTAATGATTACTCATTTATAGTATACAGGAAACACGTGAGATTTTTACTAAAAGTGAGATAACGATTGCAGTATCATTACACATTACACACTAGATTGAACAGTCGTTATAGTTAATATATTTTCTTTGCACTTTTAATAGCATGTCAAAATGGAAACCATAGGAATCAAAATAGATTATGAGAGAAAAACAGAAACATTAGCTACTTACTAAGAAATTAGATTATTTCAACAAATACCGAATGCAGTGTTGTTATGCATAGCATTTCACAATTCTAGATTCATTATGTTAGATATATAATGGCTTGAGTTTGTATATCCGAGAAAACTAAAACCACAATGTTCTTAACTAAAAGTTGAAAAAAGAGAAATAACAATTGCAGTATCGTTACGCATGCTACATCGCGATTGAACTATCGTTATGGTTAACATATTAACTTTGCCCTTTTAATAGCATGCCAAAACAAAAACCATAGGAATCAAGAAGTTTATGAGATAAAAACAGTAGAATAAGCCATCTCCTAAGAAATTTGATTATTTTAGCAGATAACGAATGCACTGTCGTTATGTAGAGCATTTCACGACTGTACATTCGTTATGGAAGATATATAATAGCGGGAGCTTCTATATCAGAAAAAACTAAAATCATAGTAACTACAACGATTGTACAATAAAAACAGAAAGAATGCCTACCTAATAGTTTAGTTCTTCACATCTTTTTACCCTTTTCTAAAGGCACAAGAAGTTTATAAAAAATCTACATAATGGGAGTCATTTCCTTCACCTTTGATCATCAACTACTTGTAAACAACTCTCAATAGCATGAATTTGGGGTTTTTTTAACTCAAAGAAAGATGGCATGTTGGAAAAGAAAGAACACGTTTGGAGGGAAAGCAACTATTCACGCGGAAATTGGAACAAGTGTGTTTTATTATTTTTGCATAAGAGGGCATTTTTGACTTTTACAATCTCAATATTACTAATAATTATATACAAAGATCATTTAGCCTTAAAAATTTTAGTGGTGAGTCAATTAAATAATTAGAGCCTTTGACAAGGTCTAATAAGTAATAAATAAAGCCCTCGAGAAAATTTGTAGTTCCATCTTATCACATTCTCCACACGAAGGAGCAGTCCGGCTATAAAAACAAAGCGAGCTCCGAATTTAGAGCCCGACCACCAATTACAGGGGCCACGTGTATTTTAAATACATGTGGCCCCCTGTAATTGGTGGTCGGGCTCTAAATTTAGAGCTCGATTTGTTTCTATAAAAAATTTTCACGAAGGAGTACGGTATCTAGAAGGGCGAAAAAAGCAACTAACTTTTACTAATGTTTCACTATTTTGAATTTTTTAAAATTTATTATTAGATTTTTTTTTTTGAAACATTTATTATAGATTTTTATTTAACAATAATAATATAATTGACATTAAAAATTAATTTAATATGTATAAAAAAATTAACTTAATATAATTGACATTAAGTATTTCGGGTCACGACTAACCTAAAATACAGGAAAGAAAGGAGGTTGGGGGGTTTTACAAAACTACTAACGACATCTCTAAAACTAAAAAGTTGATAACAAAACTACTAATTGTAGTGATTTTGATCAAATATTACGATGATAGCATCAGACGATTAAGTTGTTATCACTTACCAATCATTGATATGATTTATAGTGGTGATGATATTGAAATTATACCGCATCAACGCCTAGTGCCAACACCACATCTCTTGTCTAGTCTCGATCTCCCATCATACATTAAACAGAATTATCCTGCCTAGTGCACAAATGGCAGGAGATTTTTTTTTAACTTGTGCTTGAAATATACTAGTGATTCTAAGTTAAAGCTTTAAGGCATGAAAACCGTCAACTCTGAACATCAAACATTTATTAGTTTAAACGCGCATAAATAACACCTATAAGCATTATGTAAATTGTGAAAATATATATATATACACACACACAAAAAAAAACTATTTTTTACTTCAATTTCATAATAAATTTTTGTATATTTACATAAGTAGTCATTTATCATTTTTAACTTTTTTTAAAAATAATCAAAAAGAAAAAAAAAAAAAACAGAAAGAAAGAAAAGGAAACCAAGAAGACATTGGCGGAAGAACTTTTAGGCTCCCGCCTAGACTCTGTTTTTGTTGCCCCCCCTCGGGGAGGGGGTTGAGTGTACCTCAACCTGTTTATTAGAAGAAAAAGAGTACATGTATAAACAACCATAACCAAGACCTCGAAAGAAACAACTTCAAAGAAATAAAAAAGTAGCAACAACAGAAGTCACACAATCAAGGCCCTTGGCGTGCCCTCTCCCCTATCCCAATTTTCTATTGCGGCTTTGGCTTTGGCTCCAAGGGTAGCAGCAATAGGGTTACGCGAGCAGAATCTTTCTTAACTTTATCCGCTACAAGTTTCCTCCCAAGGAACGTTTTAGGGAGATGAGGTTGCAGAGCTAAGAGGATACTGAAATCCTCCGTTATGTCTTCTACCGGTTCTGTAGGAAGGCTGAAGTAATGCTCTTCATCACAGGCTTCACAGTTCCAGATATCAGCCATCAGTGCATCTTTTTTGGTAGGCTTGGGATAGCAAATATAGGCGGACAAAGGAGAACATCCATAGCCGCTTTCAAGTGGGCTCTGTTGACTTCCTTGGGCTCAGTTTCATGGATAACACGAGTATTTTCCCATTGTGTTGGAACAGTTGAGGATGCACTCTAATTTCACATATGGCCAGAGCTATGTTAATGTTATCCACTATTCTGGTTACTGCTAAATCCCAGATCAAAGAGCTCATTCAATGGATATGAGAAATCAATGACAGATTGCTAATCCAGCGTCTTAACAGTTTTTCTGATTTTCATACTTCATGTGGCTAAATTTTTATTAGATCAACAATAAATATATATAATTATAACCACCTTTAATGCAACACGTACAACACACTCAATTAGTTTCAAACATTCTTAAAGAGGGGGAAGACCAAATTTCTATGGACCCACATAGGGCTCCATAAGGGAGCCCGACTAACCCTCCACACACTAGGAAACTGTAGAAGAGAACCAAGGGAATTGATTCAAAGCAATTAGGCAAGCCAAAAAATTAAACCATGCCATGCCAAACAGGAGGCACAGAAAACAGAAAAGAGCACAAAAATTCTAAGAAGAGGTGACTTCGCCCCCTAGGCACAGAAAACAGAAAAGAACACAAAAGAACAACACCAGAAACTATATAGTCATTTCTATGCCAACAACATACCTATATCAACCTCAAAAACTGAATGAGAATGAAGCCAAATGGCCCTGACATTGGGAATACTTGTTCAGATTTAAAGCAATAGACAATCTATAATCGAAATAACTATAATTACTCTCAATTATCTTAATACTAACAAGAACATTAAAATCTTTCTATCAGAGAAACACACAAAACCAATAACCAAGGTGACAGGGAATAAATGTTTACTATCATATTTAGCAGAGAGTATTAAAGCAGAACTGTTATCTGGAAATGTTCTGCACACTAGAAGATCTAATTTCAAAAATGTAATAAGGATAAAGTAGCAACACATAGCATATCTCCAAATTTCAAGCATTGCACTACAGATCTAGACATTTTTATTGGCAAATAATACAACAGCGATGGACGTGCATTCATCTTGATCAAGTAATAATATTTCCCCGGCTAAGTGTTCAGGAATAAGAAACTAAGTAAGAAATATATTTCTTCTAAGCTACAAATTTGCACCATTTCAAGCAAGATGCAAGATCAGAAAAGCTGAGGGAGCAAGGATCAGGTGGTTATTAACTATGCATCATTGTTTCGGATCCTGTTAGGGTAACTTTAAAACTGACGAATGAAATGGAATGGAAATAGAAACACCAAAGTACAATGCAAACCCCAGAAAAATGACTAGGCCATTCAAGAACTTCACATCGAAACTAAGTACAGTATTGCAACTATTTCTAAAACTCTGATCCTTTCAAATACACAGTCAACTTCAATGAGGGTAAACATTATTAGGACATAAACTTATTGATCCATGAATCATACATAAACCTTCTCATAAAACAAAATTTTCATATCTTGTCTCCTTAATTTTTAAAATTTAACAATAATTGGAATGATGTATCCACCAATTGGTTATAGGCCTACACAATTACTGTTCCAAAAATCGTATTTTGCACCATTTTAGCATCTTCATTGAAGCTAGAGTAGATAGTACCTAAACTAGAGTAATCAAACAAGCCATATGCAAATATCTATAGATCACAATAGTCACCACTTCTATTATCACCAACAAGTGTAGCAACTTAAAGCAAAAACTTTCAGGCTAATCAAAACCACATTTGTTTCCCAGACTTAACATTAACCAAAATCCTCATAGTAGTAGTAGCCATTCAATTTAAAAGGGGGGGGCAAAGAAAAAAAAAAGAAATAAAAACTAGTGATCCAAAAAGCTCAATCCAAAGGAATTTCCACATCACCATCGGTAATCTCCTGCTGGAGATCCTTTGGGTCCTTCCTGTCAGCCGTACAACCGACGGAGACACACGTACCAAGAATTTCCTTTACTGTACCGGACAAATCTTTCGCCATAGACCTGGGCCTCATAATCTTAGCAATCTCAATAACATCGTTCAACGAAATATTTCCGTTGTGCTTGATGTTCTTGATCTTCTTGCGATCGCGCTCGGGCTCCTTCAGGGCCTTTATGACGAGGGCAGCCGCGGAAGGGACGACAGTGACCTTCGCCTGACAGTTCTGAACGGTGAGCTTAACGGTGACCCGAAGTCCTTTCCAGTCTCCTTTGCGATATCTTCACCAATTTTCTTAGGGGACAGGCCGAGGTGTCCAATTTTCGGGGCGTGTCCAATTTTCTGGGCTAGGGAACTGGCGGCTCCCACCTCACCTCCGGTGACCCGAACGAACACGTCGACCACCTGGGTCGGGTCGAACTTCGGTGGCATTTCCCGGATAGAGAAGGAACGGTTGCTGTGGCGAAGTTATGAGAGAACTTTGGACGTCGGCAGATCAGTGAAGCGCGTTGGTGTGTCTGTCTATTCAGTATTCAGGGAGGACTGCTGTTTCGCCGTATAGGACTAGGGTTTTTCGTGGGGTGACAGAATTGGTTTGTTTAATTTTGTTCGCACTCAGACGCAGAAGTGCCAGTTACCATGCCCGCTCATTTCTATAGAACCATATCTCAGATTTCTATAGAATCATATCATACTTACGTACTTACGTACAACTATCATGTGATCAGGCTGTCTTCTATTAATTTTTATACTTTATATTTATATGTGAATTATTCCATGTAAACACATTAAATGTTCATTTAATGGCACATTTGGGAAGGATTGTCAAATATTCCGTGTCATAAATAGTGTCAAATATATGTCGCATCACATCAATTAGTGGCACATCAATATAGAAAAAAACACTCTTGGTAACCTTATGTTAGAAGACTGACAACATGAAAAGTACAAGGTTTTAGTACTTTAGTATCAAATTTTATTACTTTTTTCAGAATTTAGTAAATGCGAACAAGACAGCATCTTGTGAATAAACTAAAAAATGCGCCAATTACCAAAGTAATTAGGGTCAACCTTAATTAAACTGATTAAACACAGGGGATAAATATACTAGAAATTGACAAAATGCTTTGTTAATCTTTGCATCAAAGTACGGAAACAATTAATGTTGTTGCTGTAGAGTTAGCATATCCAATGCAAAGTCAGAGTGAGATGTCTTAGGTGTATATGTGTGAAAGAATATTGACATTACATTTAAAAAATCTTCCAATGTAACAATTTCAATATTGTATATTTGTCAAGTTATTATTAGGGATTTTGGAAAAAAAAGAAAGAGAAATTTTTGGATTCGATAAACTAATGTTTGACATTGTTGTGGAGAATGTGATGAGATGACATTCTCCAGGACAATATCAAGTATTTAATGTGCCAAATAAATATTTTTTACCAATTATCAATTCATTTTATGACTATGACTATGCGTTAGAGATGCTCTAATTGTTAAATATGCAAGTGGAATAATTTTAATCGACATCTTCCCGAGCTTTCAGTAATTGAGGTTAAAAAGAACTCTTCGAATATAGCTACCACCAGAACAACACTTTTTACCATTATTTCTGCCTCATTGCAAGAAAAGTCTCTCCAAGTTGAGATTCACAAGCAGCATGGCCATTCGGCTCCAAAGCTTTAAGAAAGGACGAGCTAAGATTCCGAGCTGTTAAAATTTGGAATGTCTTGGCACAGAACCTGCGCAGATGAGCACGTCTTGACTGCTTTTCAGGCATGTTGGTCACTAACTGCTTGATTAGATGGCAAATTTTTGGAAGATGATTTTTCAAGATCATCTTGGATGAATTCTGCCCACTTTCATCCACATTAGAAGAGAGTGATTCCAAAATCTCAGTCAGCAAATCAAGAGCTTCAACCAGCCTAAACTGTGATTTTGCACTACCACATTTCCCCAAAAGGAAACCCAAAAAGTGACGCCCAAGCCAAAATCGCCTTCTAAATATTTCTTTCAAAAAATCAGATTTCATCTGTGACTTTTTACTATCAAAGTAGGCGACTAATGTAGCTTCAAAGATATCATATATCTTCTGCAGTTCAGACTCAGAAAAGTTTCTTGCAGCAATGATCTTTAAAATCCAAGATGTCGAGCTTTGAGCAAGTGAATTTATCATTTTATATCGATTCCAAGAAGCTGATTGCTTCTTTTCAGATGGCCTGGTAGCAGATCTTTTTCTCCTAAAAAGCTTAGCTGCCAACTTCAAATTTCTCTCCAAAAGCGATTCGAGTAAAGAAAGCCGTACATGCTCACCTCTCGGATAGTACTTTGATTTAAATATTTTCTTTTGTAGAATTCCCCAGATCCGCTGCCGAAGCAGCTCACTACCGTCTATGGTATGTGGATTTGCAATTGCTCGAGCTAGGTGTGAAAAAACTTTCAGTACCTGTGGTTTATCTGTATACCAAGAATAAAGAAAGGATGAAAATAAATTGACTTGCTTTCAAATTAATTCCCTTAGCTGTATGGCTTATGAGAAGATTTTGTCAAAATGAAAACCAGCACAATGAATACATAGAAAAAATGAGACAGAAATAGGCTTTAGAGTTAATGCATCAAAAGAAAAGACTGCAATACAAAACTCGCCTGGATTTTCATGTAGGTAGATTTCCAGCAAAGAGAGAACACGAAGCTTGAAAAGCACAAGCTGAGAGTGGGCAGTTTCAACTCCAGCTTGGTTCTTCCTTTCCCTGAAAATTCGTGCAAGATAAGTATCCATCCTGAACATGGCATCATCATCCATTCCCTCATCCAATTCATCATCAGAAGCTTCTGAAAGCTCTTTGTTTACATTCCCAAATCCAACTATAGCCTCAGAATCATCTGTCTGCTCATCACTCACACCAGCTTCACCAGTCTTAGCCAAATAAGGTTCATCTGCTTCTTCCATGGCAAGAAGATCTTCATCAGTATCCCTTTCATCTTCACCGTCTGTGTCCCGGTATCTAGCTGGTTTTAAATCCTTCTTAACACCCACAACATCCGAAGCAATCCGTCGTCTGTAACATCTCTACAGACATTTTGAATGCCTGGAAAGACATTATTGCAAAAAATAATAATAACAAGATATCTGGCTAACTGCAGAAGAATTAGTGACTTGTTCAAGAATATGCAACTAGCGATGGTTTATCTACACATTGATATGCAAGACAGCACCAAATAAGTGCATTCGCAATAAACCCAATTGGAGAATTAGACTACATGAAGCAAGATAATCCTCAGAGTCATAACGAAATTACTAGAAAGGATCAACAACATTGCACTCAAGAGTCATAACTGTACTCCTCGTTTATGTAACATGTCACTTTTTTTTTTTTTTGGTGGCGGGGAGTTGGGTGGGTGGGTGGAGTTTCACATGCTCAAACAAACCGAGGCATATAACACATCAATAATTACGTTGATCCTAATACAAATTTCTTTGGCAACAGATTAAGCAAACTTTGTGTCCTTTTATGGCTTAAATTCTCTTGTTTTGATCAACTGATGTATCATCTTTAAGAATATTTGTCCTTCAATATGCTAACCCAGCTCGCTTGTAAGGGCTGAAACTTCAAATGATAAAATATATCCTATTTAAGAAAATATGTTCTCAAATATGGTAACCCACTCCACTAAAGCATATGCGTAACGAGATATGGTAATATCATTAATGCTTTGCAACTGAAAAAGAAAAAAGAATTCGTTTTTCTAATGCATCTCATAAGCTATTGATAGGCGAAATCGCAAGTGCACGATATCGTTCAAGTAGTATAGGACTAGAAGAGTCCCGAATATCGATCCCACAGGGAAAGTTGTCACCTATTTCACTTGAGTTAATTTCACACCAGTTGAATAAGAAAATTAAAAGTTTGTAAAAGAATAATGATGTTGTTTAAACTAAAATTAAATACTCTATCTACTTTAATCTAGGAAGGAACTCAAATTAATGGACTAGAAAATATATAAATGAAGGCGTTGAGACTCACGAATCCACAATAAATAGGCATTCCAATTATGCAATCCCACGCATGACAATTCATCATCACGTGCTCACAACCAGTTTCACAAGTTTAATTGAAAACCTCTCTCGAACAAATTCAAATCTACCCAACCAAGTAAACCCACTATATCTCTATGTGAATTTCAACCTAGTTGAGTGCATTAATTAACAAGAAACCATTTTTATGGTCACACAAATCATAAAAGTATATCCCTATCTTCTATGCAATTTATGTTTTCTATTGAAGTGCTAAATTGGTGACTTACCTCTCGGTTTCCTCACGAATTCACTAACCCAATTACAAGTTGATCAGACTCATAAAAGGTAATTACATATCACAATAGAAAATAAGCACGCAATCACAATTAGAGTCATGAATGGGACTAACACAATCAAAACATATCTATTGCTTCATCGATTGTCTCAACAAGGAAAATTAGTTACGCATGATAAATGAATTCATAACAAAAGCATTCATAGGGTTCGAATACATGACCAGATTCTAGCAAAAAAAAGATGAAAAATAACGAAGAAAACGTTTGCACCAAACGAAGAACTCCGCTCTTCAATCTTTACGCGAACCCCGGCTTCAATCTCCAAGCCCTTGCTCTAATTTCCTAGCCCTTAAGAATGAGTTTCCTATGATGAATCCCCCCTTTTACCTAAGGGTTTTCGTTCTTTTATAGTTGGGGAGGCCTTAGAACCCTAGAATGTGTCAAAAAGGGCCCAAAAACGGGTAGACGGCGTTCCCCCGATACGGGCCGCGGGCCAGGTAAGCCCGCGGGTGCCCGCGGGTATGCTTGCCGCGGCCTACCCGCGGCCTTCTTTCACGGCGTGCATTTCGGTCTCTACTTTGGCTTTTTCTTGCGGCAATGGTCATTTTCAGCTTTTTCTTCACTTAAACACGTTCCCAAACTTTTTGATCTATTCATCAGGGTCCCCGCTCTCTTTAAACATGTCACAGATGATCTTCTCAACCCGAATTCTCGAACATTCCCACCTCGATGCTATTTCTTGAATGTGAAATCTCAATTTGGTTCAAAAATCATTCTTTTTCCTTGTATCACTCAAATTTGAGCTTTTCACCTATATAAACCATATTCACACAAATTATGTAGAAATCTGCTCGATTTCATATAGAATTGCATAAGTTAAGAGAAGTATTTTTACATATAAAATACGCTTATCAGCTATACTCAATTAAAGTGCAAATCTACGTAGATTATGATAAATGTAAAATGAATAAGCAATGAGCCCTCTCGCCTTAATTAAGGTTTCAGTTTAGTTGGGTAGGAAGATTGGCGAGGACATTGAGGAAGCCATATGCTAATTAGCCGTGTACAGCATTCTACGCTGCCTTCTAAGGCCATACGGAACAGAAATTTACTTTAGAATAGTTTTTAAAGGATTTGAATAGTTCACAAAAGCTGAGGAGATAGGAAGTGGATAATATTGATATAAATAATTAGTCACCCCTTGGGTGTAACCACATAATGTTCGGACGCTTACCTGCTCAATAGCAGACCTCATGGGAGCTGATGACTGCGGAAGTAGAGAGAGCATGGTGTCTACAAAAACGTCCATTAACTCAGGTGTACCATCACCCTCTAGTTTATCTTCACCAGCATATTCTAGATGATCAGAAGAGCCAAAAAAGCTTTCTTGCAGCAAGTAATAAGTTCAGAAGCAGCTTCAGAGAACTCCCCAGGCCAGACTAGGATTTGAAGCAGCAGTTGGATTAGCAAATGCCTCAGTGCATGAATTTTAGTCACAGCCATGCCAAGATAAGAATTTCTTTGCTGCAGTCATCAAAGGGTTAAGAAATAGTTCCAACTCATCTATTTAAATATTGTGTGAATATAATAAAACGAACATTTTATATGAATGTCTGGAGTCCATTGTTATGCGTTAAAGTGTAGGGAATATGTAAATCATGGAATACCTATCTTGATAACTGATTCTGCATTACCTCCAATCTCGATAGCTGACCCTCCATTTCTTGCAGTTCCTTGAATGCTCCATCGTCCTCAGTGGTCAAGGACTTTGACAATGAAACTGAAGGGATGTTGCAGAGTATTTTCGGCAACCTCATAAAATAAGATCCAAGATCATTTGCTTCAAGACCACAGGACATTAAATGAGGTGTTTCCCTTTTTGGAGCATCTGCATGCAACAATTTTAGCTGTTCCACTTCCTGAGCATCTGAAAGCAATAATCGTAGTCGATGGATGCATACAATGCATAAAGCACTTGAAATTGGCGACCTTGGCCAGTTAAACTTCTCCTCCTGTAATTTAATTGATGTCACTCCTGTCCCAGTAGCTGAAGAGAATAGTCCTTGAACACAAAGGAACTTGAGAATTTTCTTTTGCATGAGGATCCTTGTATCATGTTTTAGCTTTGAATGCTTCAAAACACTAGGAAGAGACCCAACAATCCAGGTTACAAGAGAATCAGGAATTCCCGGATTTCCAATTCCACCAGAGTCCTTATCTTCTGTGGAATCCAACTCAGAATTGTCATCCATATGACTCTGATCTGATGGCTTCTCTGATATATGACCTCCTTCCAGAAACATAGTAATCAAATTTTCAATATATAGGATGTACCCCTCATCAGACGTGAATTCTGACATAAGATCCTTAAATGTTTTTGTCCTGGTGATGCAATAAAACTTACCGTTGGTGTTTTTTTGCAGAGCCACAATAACAGCAACTCTTCTGGCATAATCTTGTTGTCATAGGCGGACGTAGTGGGGGGCTAAACTGGGCTGTAGCCCGTGTCCCCCATCAGCTCAAATCCAGTACATAATGAATATAATATAGCAAGCAGCTTGTGCAATTTCTACCCATTTAATATTCTCTTAAACCCATATTACAACTTTAAACCTAAATTGTTTACTCTAAATTCAACTTTAAGTGGCCCAGAAGTACAACTCTACTGACACAACATAGCATTACATTTGGTTTAGGATGGTTCTTCAATCTTCAGAATATTATCACATAGTCATGTCAACATTCTCGCCTCCGTCTTCCTCTTCGTACTAAATTCGTGCTTATCTACTCTAGCTGTAAGTTGCCCATATTTGAACTACTAATTTCATCCAAAATATATCAACCATTCATTGCAAGCACGGTTCAAGAACCCTACTTTTGTTGCTTATATTTTGACTTGTAAGATAATAAGAAAATTAAGTTTTGTCATTTTCTTGGTTAAAAGATAAAACTAATTTCGATAGCTGTATTGCATTAAAAATATTTGGTAGCTATGTTTAATAGTTTTGAATTTATAACTGATAACAGAGCCCCCATTCAACAAAATTTTAATCCGATTGAACTACTTTTGTTGGCAATTTGTAATTTGATATGACTGAAAATTCCTAATTCATGGTTCGATTTGTATTTTTTTGATTTTCTAAGATATAAGATGCATCAAATGACAAACATAAATTAATATAAAAAGATAACTTGTTGATGAATAGATCTAGATTAATCTCTTGTAAATGAATCATACAATTCAAACCCGTATAGGGTATCACTCATTAAAAAAAAAAAAAAAACTTTCCCCATATATTAATTTATTGTATTAACTTTCTTAAGATTCAGCCCTTGCAACCTTAATTCCTGGATCCGCCCCTGCTTGTTGTGTCCACCCAGACAATTTTTTAAGAAAATGCTGTGTAACTCTATAAAGCAATGAATTTTTCGTGGCAAGTGCATCCACAAGACACTGTACAACTTTATAGGACAATACGCCATGAACACAAGATGTGGGCAACTTCGGAAGTAAAAGCATGATAACATCAAATGCCAAGTTCTTCCAACCATGAGAGGACGTCAGAAGTGATCCTTCGATAACAACCTCGAAAAAGCATTTGAAATTTTTCTGTACATCCTCAAGTGAACTAACCTTGCTACGTCTTTTGTGCTTCTTAGAGGTACCTGAAGCTGAGTCTACATCTTGCATAACAGAAACAGGAAGGAGAAGATTTACCAAAACAGGCCAGACACCATGAATCCGAGGCAAACAGAAGATAGACTCCTGCAATATGTTATCGATATTTACATAATAAGATACTCCCCTTCTCAAAAGTAATAAACTGGGGGGGAAAATCACCTTTAGGCAATTAGAAATGGTGAAAAAATGATCAGCAGAAAAAAGCTTTCTTTGGTTATATGGAGAAGGCAGAAGCTTGGAAAATGCCTTAACACCGGTGCCGACTTTTTCTTGTATTTTAAGAGCAAGAAGCAAAGCGTTAGGATTTCCAACTTGACTTGATCTTTCAAACAACTCCCAAACTCCCGGTGCTTTAAGAACATGATTCAAGACGCTTGAATTGGTAACTGAGACACCATTGGAAATATAAAGTTTTAGATAAATTGTAACAGAACCTTCACGTTATGGAGAATAAGGGACCAGAAAGACCAGAGTGCCAACACACAGAAAATAAAACATGGTACGAGTAGTTCAGATTCTCCACTATCTCAACAAATTATTTTTAAAAATGTTGACAGACGTGCTTTTATACATGCAAGTATACAATAAATTTGTAATACCCAATTTTCACACCCAAAAAAAAATTAAAAAAAAAAAAAAAGAATGATTATGATCCATTACCATAATGCAAGCTCTGTGATAGAAGAGTATGAAGGGGGGTAATGAAATCTAGTAGAACGGCACACAGCACCACCATTCTACTTATTATAGAAAAAAACAATGCAGATTCCTTCTTAGACAAAAAGTATGAGTGAGAAAAGTAGTTGATGACCAATTTACTTTACACTCACACACAAAAATAAAATAAAATAAAATAAAACAAAATAAAATAAAAAATAAAAAATTGATCATGAATGCACGCACAGCGCACTGATAGAAAAGCATGAAACAGAATAAGGAAATCAAGCAGAATGTCAAAAGCAACTCCATTTCTGAAAATATAACAATGCAAATTCATTCTTAGATAAAAAATATGATTGAGAAAAGCAGTTGATGACCAATTTACTTTTCCAGAAAAATGAATTTGTAGCATATTCTACAATGGCATAAGATTTTGTAACATATAAATTGAAGAATAGCTTTCCACCATCAGCTTATTTATGAACATTTCAAAATATAAATCTTCATGATCCAAGAAGCATTCCTGCAGCACTAAGAGCTTTAGAAAATTTCAAACAATGTCGAATACAAATACCACGGAATTAGTTATTCCTTCAATGTTTTATTTAATTTATAGGTTAATTGATTTATTCTTTTTTTTTCCTTCTTTTTTTTTTTGTGGGGGGGGGGGTGTTTGGGGCTTAGAGAATCAAAGTTAAGGTGGTGGCAAGGCCTCTCACCTCGTAGAACACCACGAGCTTTTCTTAAAGATTAAAATACCTTCTCCACCATTTCAAGAACAATTGAGACAGCAGGCTCTTGTAAGTATTGCACATTATCTGGAAGTGATATGAGACTAGCAGTAAATTTTTTAAGATGTGGAGACTTTCTATCTGAAATCCATTCTTCAGTCAGTCTTCCAGATCTTGCAATTGCCCCATATGCAAACAAGCGACCCATCAGGCCGTCTCTTGCTTCCTACAAAACCAGCTTAAAATGTTGCACAGAAATAGCAATGGAATTAAATCCTGCGAGACTATCAAGCAACATTACTCACCTAACCCTTCGTTGTTTTCTTAGCCTTCGCTGCTTCACACACGTCCAACGATTTATCAACTAGCTTTAGTAAAGACTCCACTTTGATGCTGGAGACCTTAGTCATTAGAACTGTAAGACGAAATGCAAATCCTTGTCTTGCACACTGCAAAAGAAGGAAGGGGAAAAATCACATCCAGGTCAAAAGTTCTGCAGAAATGTGAGAACCTTAATTAAACAAACTTCACATGCAATCACATTAATAGCTGTAAAAATATGTACATGCACAACCTAGCAATTCCATGAAATTTATACGGCCAGAGATATATCAGGCAAATTTATATCTATCCATCTCGTATTTTTTCAAAAAAGATGAACTATCAACAACTTCCTCCGCAGGAATCCTTAAACTTGAGGCTGAACCAATTAAAACTTTAACATTTGAAAGCCAGAGTATATGCCCGTAAGTTCATTTGGAACAGATGCAAAAGTGTAAGCCAACAGCCATTCAAAATATGTTTAGCTAGAGACTCAACAAAAGTTTGCCACTACACACTGTTCAGGATGAAAGGGAAAACCCTCCCATTTGTCAATATCTACAAAATTTATGTCAAGGAGTCTGAGGGAAATAAGACGGATGATCATGCCATAAGATGCGGAAAACTGTCAGCTTAAGAACTAATGACCACAATGAAATGCCACCTAAAAAGTGGGATAGTTATCATTTACACACACAGACACATAGACAAGCATCAATGCAAAAGTATAAAAGGGAAGTTAATAGTTATATATCTGTCTCCTTCAAATTTGGCAGATATCCAACTAAGAACTAGGATAGTTATCGTTTACTCACACACACACCCCCAAACACAAGAATCAATAGAAAAGTATAGGAGAAAAGTTAATAGTTATATATCTCTCTCTCCAAATTTGGCCGGGTTTCTTTAATAAAGTTAATACTTAAGCCACATAATAATAATAAAGCAAATATGAGAAATGAAACAAGATCCAATTTTTCCGCTCCAAAGAAGATATTTTTCTGCAATAAGCACTTTTCTTTGTATGTCAATGTCAATTACAGAACATATAGCTCCAGATTAACTTACGAATAACTGATGGATGAATATCAATAAGATGTAACTAAACAAATAAAAATCAAAACAATGAATCTTGTCAGCAAGCTTGAATAGTCTAAAAATAAATTCTCATTGAAACTCATTTTCAACCACACATTTACATATTTCAATTAGATTCATAATTTTTCCTTTCTAACCACACGCTCTCATAAGAGATGAATTTTGACGTAATCATTTTCTAAAAAGAATACCGCTCTTGAGGAAGAAACCCCTCGAATGAGTCTCCAAAGAGCATATCTCACGGCCGGGGCACAATCATTCAAACCATCAAACTTTTTAGCCTCTAACTCCTCCACCAATTGCTTATCCTTCAATGCCTTGTATGCTTTCTGAACTTCCATAAACTCTGTAACCAAAGCCTCAGCAGCTGCTTCCCTGCAGCTTCCATCAGCTGCAGCCACGTCATTAAACACCGCAATGTGGAATTCAGGAATCACGTCACTGTTGCTTTGTTTAGTGCTCTCCCCTCCGCTTCTTTTTTTTTCTAGTAATTTCCTTTTCTTTTTTCTTTTCATTGAATTTAGAGAAGTCTTTTGGGTTATTGATGGGGTTAATCCTGCATTATTATCTCCATTATGAGCTTCCTTCTCATGCATCTCAACTTCTTTTATCTTTTTATCCTTTTTTAATTTCTTTTTAGAGAGCTTGGGACTCGCATTCTCGTCGCCGGATTTCAATTCTTCCTCCTTCACAATTTCTGCTTCTTCAATGGAACCAGACCCTCTTTTCTTGCTCCCCACCGAAGGAAAACAATATTATCAGCAAAGCAACCAACTACTGCAATAAGGAACCGAGTATTCACGTACATGCAAAAAGCAAAATCAAAATTAATTACTAAATAACAAGTAAATCGAAATTTTTTTTTTTAATTCTATGGAGAAACAAGGATGCATACATTTATAAGAGTGCTATTTGAAGGAAGAAGGACGATCTATTGCCAGTGTGAAGACGACGATCGACGACGTCGGAAGTTGGAAACGGAGAGCGATTTGAGTTTGTACGAGAAAAACCTTATAAACTATAATAAAGTACGTGATTAGAGATTTTGGTTATTGGGCTATTTGAATGCTTTGGGCTACTACTATACGCCTTAGACGAATTTAGGCCCAGTTTGTTTACGAATTTCGGGCCTGTTAGGACTCATTTTGCACAAAGTAGGGTAGCAATGATTTTTACAAATAAGGATCGAAAAAAATTTAAGTACTCCAGCAATACCTTATTATGACATTTCAGACCAGTAAAAAACTTACACATGAGATCTTGAGCCCTATTTTGAGACCTTTAAACCCATGTAAGGATTGTTGACTGGTCAGTATCATATTAAAGTACTCCTGAAGTATTAGATATTTTCTTATAAGGATCAATATTCCAAAAATCAAGTCCTTGGATAATCTTTTCAAAAATCAGGTTTTTTTCAATATTTTATTCCAAAAAAAAATCCAAATAATAATAATATCCATTTACATACTGATATAATTTATCATTAAATCAATTGTTACATTTTTTGTCTTTCTATGTTATATACGTCTTTGAATCTCTTTTATGAATCTTCGCATCTCGTCGTGTTTAGCAAACTCCATGATAAGAAAATGAATTTTGCACCATGAAATGAAAGAAAACGAAAGGAATTTGGTCTTGGTGTGAAAATGCCCATTGTGAAATCAATTGTATGTAAATCATCATATCATATCATATCATATATAATACAAGAGTTTTCAATTAGATTTGGATTCTTAATTGCAAAATGTTGCATAATTTTTCAAAATTCATTCCATAATTCCTCCCCTTCTAAAATCACAAAATTTTATCTTTATATAATTTTCAAATTTTCATTTCTTAGAATCCTTGAATCTAAGGAACCAATCCCCAAAAAATATCACTTTTCTATGGTTACCATATATATTATTTATAGGTCGATCGGTCAAATTACTGTATCTAATCATTTCTACACATTTTGAGAATTAAATTTATTAAAAATATGGAAAGAATGGGTCACGTGTCTATGAGGCGAGTCCAACCTAAACCGCACCCGCCCTGGATCCATTGTAGGGTAGACAATATTGCCTCATACCTGTCCTTTTGCTCTGATTAGGCGTTGTGGGTCAATCATATTAGGGGCAAGTCCCCACAAGTTTATGGATTGATGTTTCAAATTATCATCCCTAATTACTTGACTGCTAATTATTATAACTTTATATAAGTTGGACATGTGAATTTACACGACGTGTTTGGAAGATACCAGAATTATGAACTCAAATATTTTACTATAAATATCTCTTAGTGAATTGTAATTATCATATCAATTCGTAATTTTATACAATACAACTGATATATTGTACTTTATTTATGAGATGATGTCCACACTCATACTTTAATTTTAATATAAACGTACATTATAACCTTGCCCGTGCAACGCACGGGTGAAAAAATCTAGTATGTAATCCTGAAAGTAATGTCTTGGGTGGATACGTTGCACGGGTGAAAAAATCTAGTATGTAATCCTGAAAGTAATGTCTTGGGTGGATACAATTTTGTTCCCTCACACCGCGTATAGATACTTGCCTTGCAAGTTGATTCCAATGTATACAAGGTTTACTTGGACAAGTGTCTAATAGGATTTGAAATAATGAGATTGTTTTAACAAAATTATCATAGTTTTTGCTAGATGTCTTGTGGTGTCTCTGTGTCATACATGTGCATTGTGTTCCTGTAAATAATAATAGTAATAATAGTTCTCCAATGCATGGCGGTTGTTAAAGATTCATGCAATTCTTTTAAATTAGTTAGAAGAATAATCCCTTGTTTCCGTAGACACTGATGATTTGTTATTTGTTGACTTAGTCATTTAGAGATTTAGATGATACCTTCACATGAGCTATTTTTTCTCTTTTAGCTGCATTGTAAAACTATTATAAATAGCTATTAGGGTTATTCAATAAAATAGCTTTTAAAATGTTTTAGTGTTGACTAGTTTTGTGTTGTGGTAAAGTTTTTTAGGTTGAAAATTTGAAACGGGGGCTTTTTGGCTTTAGTTATTCAATATATTTGGCATATTGTTATTTGATATATATTGGGCTACTGGAGTTTTTCAAATTTATTAATATAATTATACATGACAATGTTGATAAGAGGTACTGAATACATTTAACAGTTAACGAGATATCAAATAATTTTGACCCCACTGAACAAAAATCCTAACTACATCTCTGTATACACCGTCAACATTGTTGTAGTATTAGAGATGCTCTAATAGTTATTACTATCTCCATTTCAAAAAGATGGTTATATTCATTCTTTCACATAGATTAAGAAAATTTATTTAATAATATTGTAAAAGTAAAATTTACAAAGTGTTTGAAAACTGAGATAAATTATAATAACTATAAGGATTGTAATTAATATAAGAAAATTAGAAAAACTTGGGACGGGAAGATTGCAATGATTATTTGTCATCGTTGTCCACTGACAACTGACTATTTCACAACAACATTATTTTGTCCGGTTAGTCGTCTTTCTTAATTTTTTTACCATCCCTGGCCTTTTACTAACATCTTGGCTTTAGGTGTTAAAGTCAAACATTGGGTGCACTTTTTATCGGTGACGTCAATTTCAACATGCAGATATTAACTTCTAACGCACGTGATACATGTTCATTTCCCGGTGATTATTATAAAATTAATTTCACTTTCTCTGGCTTAAAATTAACTAAAAAAATTATTGTTACGTGTTGTGTGTTCATCTTTCCTTTCTATATATTATTAAAAATGTTAGAGAAATAATTGTAACAGTTCATGATAGTCACTATCCTATCCTATATGTATAGATTAGATATGAGAGTAGGAGAATGATAATTAGAGTGCCAGTGTGCAAACTAATTCTAATGAGCAATTAAATAAGAGAATGAATTGAGTTGAATAGTAAAAATTTATAAATTACACGCATGCATGTAATACGAGTTTTATAAAATAGATGGATGTAATTGGTTTGCCTAACTTTTATTATGTTAGTAATTTGTTTGTAAATAGAGGCGGATTTAAGGGGGGACTTTGCTGGGCTGCAGCCCAGGTCACTCCTGGCGCAAACATGATAAGAAAGTAAGCAAAGGATTTGAAGATAAAATATAAATGAGTTCCAGTTTGTATCCGTGTCTTTAAGTTTTAAATGTTCTGAATACATAGCTTGACATGCTATGCATGAGATAAATGGATCGAGGACAGGTAAGGAGATTATGACACCATACCATACATGCCTATCATATTCGATATTTTCTGCTAGTATTTTTGTAAGGTTATTAGTACTTTCAAATGCCAAGAGGTATGCTATGCCTACTCGTCCAGACATAATTTGAAATAGTTTTAACTATTTTTTATGTATAGATTTTCTTATTTTTATTATTTAAGTGTGAAGATAAATTGGTGGATATTTTAAATTTACCGATTTAGTGATTTACGTTGTTAAAATGTTAGATTGTATAGTAAGTATTTACTTTTTGGCTTTTTGTATGGGTTCTTTCTCTTCAATTAGCCATTAGCATGATAATCTAATAATTGCCTATATATTTGGAATATGAGAATTGATATTATAATTTTTAATTGTTCTCTTATGTACAAGATTTTGAATTATCATTTATTTATTTATTTATTTTGTATTTTAGGCTTTAGCAAAGTATACAAAAGATGATGTCTAATTTAATTCCCACATTACAAAAGTAAGATTAGTGCCGTTAACTCACTAGGGAAAAAAACTTTTGCTTTATATGAATTTATTGTATTGATTTTTTTAATTTACAGCATATGTGACCTAAATTTTTGGATCCGTCACTGTTTGTAAACCTCCACTCATTGCTATACTTCACTTTAAGAGGAAAAGTCAGGTCATGCAAGAAGTCTTCATTAATAGTATAGGGTAAATATTAGTAGAGCCCCACACACGCCATGGACTAAGAGTTTCTGTCTGTTAGTTAATTAATAACTTCGTAAGAAAATCAAACCACATCCATGATTGATATACAAAAGGGCCATGGTTGGTGGAACAATTTAAATCAAGTAATGTGAGGTGTGTAAGAATGCTTCCTAAATACCCACTCTATCTATGGAAAAGTTGATAAGGTTTTATTTTCAGAGCTTGATCACTCATGATGTGCCACATGAGTGATCAAATTTAATTTTTAGAGTTTGATCAATTTCTTTAGAAAATTTCCCTACCCATTTGTCAATCAAATTAATATGGTCACTGTAGAATGATATTTGTAGGCCGTGGTAGGCCATGTATTTTTTTTCTTATCCTAATCTCATATTGCAGGTTTTGATTGTTTCATTTATTTATTATTAATTTTTTTGGGTTGGGTTGGGGTAGCGTGGGGACTTACTACAACAAATCAGACAAATAGCGGCGATAAAGTCGCTATAGGTCTGATTGTCGCCGCTATATGACCGATTGTCGCTGCTATAGGCCAACAGCGACGATTTTTAGCAACGACCTGATTGTTTTTATAGGTGCGTACCTGTTGCCATATGGCCACGACATTTCTAGGCTACAGCGGCGACATGTTATAGTGACGACTCCGTGTCGTCGTTGTAAATTTTACTCTTTTTCCCATTAATTTTTTTAAAAAATTATTTTTGCCAACCCGCCTCTTGGATCGAACCCGACCCACTAGCTGGACCCAGTCCAGTCCTCTCCATTTCACTTCATATTTATTTTGCAAGCGTGAGGATTCGAACCCCTAACCTTGCCTCCACCTCCCTTGTGCCTCACTATTTGGACTGGATGAATCTTTGGTTTGTACTTTGCATTTTTAATATATATTATATAAATTTTTACAACTATAGTGATAAATATCTAACTTATAGCAACAACTTATCGTCAGTAAAAACAAGAGACAAAGGCAGAAAATCTTCTTACTAATAGTATAGCGACGACATTTACACGTCGTCGCTATAGATAAAGACATATAGTGGCTACATTTACGTGTCGTCGCTACGATCAAGAAATATAGCAACGAAAAATGTTTTGTTCCAATAGGATCTATTTTAAAGACGATATTAGGCTATAGTGACGATATAGTTGCCGTTATAACCTACGTACAGGGTCCCACCCTTCATCATATGGTCGTCGCCATAGATGGTGCCCTATAGGGACACTTAGGTTTTCGTTGTTAAAGTTTTGTCGTTGTTACTCATATTTCTTGTAGTGTTACTTTTGTAGAGAGTTCACAAAGTCTTTATAAAATACAATATACTCTCTCTGCCATACAAAGATATTCACTTTGGTTTTTCACATAAAATTAAAAAAACTTAATTAATATTATTATTGGAAATATACAATTTAAGAATGTATTTCGTAGTATGACCTTTGATTTATTTAATATTTCACTCTAAATTTTTTTATTTGTTGATTACTATTCATAATAAATAGTTAAATAAGGAAAACGGAATATAATTTGGAACTGATAAAAAAAGAATAGGGGAATATCTTTTTGATATGGAGAGACGAATAATTAATTAATGAGAAGATATTTTATCAAGATAGAAGTCCATTATCATATAACGGATTTTTTTTAAGGGAAACATTTCATTACTTCAACCTCCAAGCTAATAAATATTGGAATACAATTTTGGATTTTGAGTCTCTTAATACCATCCCTGCAAAATTAGCTCTCTTCTTATTTTCATGATGTTTAAAATGGTTCATTAGATGTTGTTATTAGAAAAAATAATTTGAGAACAATTCTCCTCATTTACCCTTTCTTTGATTTATAATTCTGACTTAATTAATTCTTTTTATTATTTACTAACAACAATGTATACTTCCATTAAAAAATACAATGTATATATGTAAAAGAAAGAAGAGATAAACCAAGAAAAATGAAATATAATTTGTGAGGAATAGTAGAGGACGAAGGGAATAAGATAAGCAATTATTATATACATTTAGTCCACTATTTTCTTTTTCTTTTAATCACTTTAATCTCATTTACTCCACTTTTTCTTCACTTTTTCTTCATCGTGTGATGTGTAATGTCATATATCTATATTTTTTTTCACATTATATTATTATTATTTTTGAATTTGTCTCTATCTCTCTCATCTTTTTTGAATTTTCCTCTATTTTTCTTCACTTTTCTCTCTCTTCCCACTCAATTTCTCTCTCCTTTTTCTCTCTATTTCTCTCATGTTGAATTTTGAGTTATGATATTTGACCTTGACTAGGCATTAGAGATGCTCTAAAATGGGGCCGAAAGCTATCTGGATTGCTTCTTTCATTGGCCCACATGTCAATAGATGAAATAAATGGAAAATTATATTTGCACTTAAAAATTTTTATTTAAATTCATGCAGACACGCATGTACCCATGTGATAGATTTTGATTTAAATATAATATGATAGATAGAAAAATAATATCATGTCAAGTGTTTAGTGTGTAAAAGACCCATACATAAGACTAAACTTGCCTTTATTAATTGACTTTTTTAAATAAAACTTTTATTATGCTGATTTTTATGGAGTCAGATCGGGCTTTGTGTATAGAGCATATGTAAGAACCAACTCTCCTATTTTCAAAATTCAACTTTTATCGTCAAAGTCAAAGGTGAAATAATTAAGTCAAGGTCAATTTGGACTAAGATGTATTAATTTTTTCTTTTTTTTTTTGGTTTGACGGGAGTGGGAGATGGTGAATATGATAGGAGGATGTAGGGTTTAGTTGGAG
>CAVNYN010220337.1:0-13537 GCA_963692815.1 Nyctanthes arbor-tristis
TCTTCCGATCTATCTCTTCTTCCCCCCCCCCGCCCCCCGCCCCCCGATCATTGTTAACGTAAATAATAATATTTTTGAGGATTTCTACATGAATTTATTTTGTGCGACGATATATATTTTGATCGATTTTATTGAATTCAAGGACCAATTGGGAGCAAATTAATCTTATAGATACAAAACAGAACAGTAATTTCTTGTTGTTATATAAATTAATGAAAAAAAAGATTTTTATAATTTAAAATAAACAACACATGAATTTCCAAGGGCAACGAAACTTATATTAACATCATAGTTATGAATATTGAAAGAAAAAATGTACAAGGAAAGAAGTCAAAATGAAATACAGAGCACATGGTGGGCACATTAAATGGAAAAAAGGGAAAATGAAAAAATAGAATTAAAACCAGAAAAAGAAATAAATTCGGTTGAAAAAAAAATTAAAAAAAGAAAAGGCAAATGACGGATTAAGTGCGACCAATAAGATTACACATGTCAAAAATACAACCGATCTGCGCTGAAGTTTTTTCCGATTACTATTTATTTAAAAATTGTGTGATTCTACTATATGTATTTTTGACGAACTTTTTTTATGTTGTTAAAAAGACTGTTAAACTTAACAGTGGGGAAAAACTAAAGACTTTTACCAAAGGAAACAACTGTTACCAGATGTCTAGATTGATACCAGCACACTCTGATTTTAAAGGATTATTAAACTTGACAATGAGTAAAAGGAACTAGAGGAGGTAAAATAAAAAAAATTAAAAAAAATAAAGAAGCAAAATGTTTCACAGAATGAATTTAATGTGGCAAAAAATTAGCAATCACATTCGAAGACACCATGGACACAATACGAGTGCGCTTAACGACCAATTCGAAATCAGCTGTATAATAAAAGAACGAGTTTCAAGAGTAATAATAAAAAATTTACAGGCGCAAATCAATCATATGAGAGTCAAGAAAGAAGTAAAATTGTTACCATCTAAATCATGGGAAAAGTAATTAATTATCTTATAAATTTCAAATACAATTTAATTTAATTTTATTACACAAAAAGATTTTGCAATCCCAAAAAGTTAAAAGTCAGCTACAATTGCTACATATATAAAGTGGATATATATGATAAAATAAAATAAAATGATTTTTTAAAATAATATAATTAATTTTTGAAACTAAAATAATATAATTAATTAAAAAATGAAAACTGAATACAAAAAAAATAATAATATAAAAACAATGCAATGAGATATTATTGTAAATAGTTTGACATTATAGTGTATAAATAATTGAACTAGGAGTGGTTATATTGACACCAAATCTTTTACTAATCACACCACAATTTAATTATACTCATTATCCTTTATGCTTTTAATTCTTCACACTTCAATCATTATCTTATTTTGTCATATTTTTATTTTTAACATCTTATTATCATTAAATTTTGTATTAAACGATATCTTGATTCTAAAAATCTCATTGTGGGAATTGCTTAATATTTTTAAATAAACAAAATTGTAATATCTAATTATATACAGCTACCTGTTTTTATATGATTTTAAGGTATATAAATCAAAATTTTTTAAGTGTATTCAATCATTAAGAAGATTAGAGGATAGTCAAATAAAAAATTCGAGAAAAAAATATAAAAGAAACTTTTAGGGGTTTAAATACTATAAGAAACAAATAAAAAGGATGTTCACATTAATAAAAATATAGTGTGTTTAGTAAAATTAGTGGTATATATATAATTAGCCTTAAACTAATAAGAAAGAGTACAATGTTTAGTTTCCTTATTAAAGGTTCTTTACATAAAAGAACAAATGGGCCGGACTTTTACGGACTAAACATGCGGATGTAGCCATGTAGCCATTTGCTGCGCTCATCTTACAACCTTGACTCATTCACGGAAAAACATATTCTAAAAACAAAAAAGTAAAAATACAATGGACTTGAAAATTTTAAATATTTATAAAAACAAAAAAATAATAATAATGTGTATTTCACGGTACTTTCAAAAGAAATAATCTTTAATACATTAACCAACTTGATACAAGTTTGTGTCAAACAATCAAGAGAATGGAATTAATGAGCAATCAAAATCACTCGAAGTCAACTTGTTAAAGATATTAATGATTTATGCAATTAATTATGTAGTAACCATTTTGAATAAGAAAACCCTCAGATGAAGTAAGAGAAACTGGATAATCAAAGTAATTGTAAGGCTAATTTAGCTAATTACTACAATTTAACCGCTTGCATCACTATTTGTTTCGCAAAAATAGTTAACACGTTCAAAATTGAAAAATAGCAAATTAATTGAAAAAGAAACAAAAATTACTCACCACATTTCACGTAAAATACACAAAATGATGCAACGTCACAAAATGCGGGTATCGAAAAATAATTAAATGAAATTCTTTGAATTTTTGCAAGCTTTCTGGCAAGTGGTTTATATTACATGTTAATTAAAAGCATGATCGAATTTTCTTTCATAACACACCCTTCTAATGCAGAAAATAGCCATGGGATTTAGTAATAGAAAAAATTGCATGGATGATGTAGAGAAACCTTATCACAGATCGCAACATTCGCTTTCATGCATTCAAAAACACGTAAGACCTACCTCGTCCATCCAAATAAAACACTACTATAAATTAAAAACATAAACTCTATCAATTGCATATTCAATGAGCCACATGATTTAATATCACTGATATATATACCGGGGCGGAGCCAGACTTTACATTTTGGTGGGGGGGGCGAAAAAATACTGAAGTCATGTATAAATTTAGCACCGTGCTTATTTATGAATATTTTTATATGTAAATATTTACACTACAAAATGATCGTACATAAATATATCAGTATATAGAAAAAATATGTCAATTTAGGTTCAAGAGTGGAGATGATTTTGCATTTAAATTAGTCTTCTTGTATCTTCGTATAACTCATTGATAAGAAAATACATTGGGAAAATATAATATAAATATATAATAATATATTTATACTATTCCATATAATTAGTTTTCTCTTAGGATCAAGGGGTTAGTCCAGTGGTTAAGAGTTTAACCCTTTACCAGGTAAACCCGGGTTCGAATCCCCACCATCCCCCTTCTCCCTACTTAAAAAATAAAAAAATAAAAAAATAAAATTCTCTTATGTATTATAAAATAGAGCTATATATATATATGTATTAATGTAAATACATAATATACTAAAAGTAGCATCATTAAAAAGAAGGTTACCAATGAAATATTTTATATTAACTTGAGTATACTATCTTTTGTATAAGCTATAATATTAACACATGAACATTTTGAAAGATGTATTTAAACTACAATGTTAATAACTAACCTATTTAATTGTTTACAAACTTTAAAAAGAATTAAATTATTAATAAATTTTTGTATAAAACCCTATTTGACGCTTATAAGTTTTACTTCTTTTTTAAGAAAATATAAGTAAATATTGATGTATAAAATTTACGTACATGTGATTACTTAATTTTCTTCTCTTTGAAAATTCACATACATAAGTACATAACAATTATAACAATTAATTATTCAAAAAACAATTATAACAATGTAAGAAATTGGGTAAACTAAGTAGGCTGAAATTAAACTAATTAATTAATAGGCTTTGAGAATTAGAAATTAATTGAAAATGGGCTTACTAAACTAAATAATTGGGCTTTGAGAATTAGAGAATTAATTGCAAATGGGCTTCAAAGATTAGGCCATTTTATATTCAGCTTCGTCCCTATTCCCCTTTTTTCTTCACCCGCTCCCACTTCTTCTGCAACCCCCACCAGTTGCGATTTTTAGGGCCAAGAAGTTTGGAGTTTCAAAAATTTTTGCAGGGGCGACTAGTGTTCCGGCCACCGACTTTGCCAGGGCGATCGCCACCCCACGCCCCCCCACCCGGTCGCTCCGCCCCTGTATATATATATATTATATGTGTGTATGTGTGTGTGTGTATATATATATGGGGACACACATCTTGGTTATCAAAAAGGGAAGAGAGAGAGAGAGAGAGAGAGAGATGAAACATTAATGTACAAAAGAATGGTGCCTTGCCATCAACCAGGGAAATCCATTACATCAACAAAACAATCATTGTTTAATTTTTTTGGCCAAAAGATGCTGCTTTAGCAGAATTATCACAGGATACGGGAAACTATACTTCTTAATCCAATAATTCTATTGATCAAAAGATCCCTTGTTCTGGAAAGCCTCAAGATGAATTCAAGTAACGCCATCCAACACAACAAAAGAACATATCTAGAAGAAATTGGTCCTGCAACCTCTAACTTGTGATTTGAACTTCCGTTACTCTCATCAGTATGTCTCATGTTTAAGATTAGCCCTGATGCCACATGATTAACCAAGCCTTTGGCAATATAATTAAATGGAACATGTCAACAAAAAAAGTCTGTCAAAGAGCAAAGAAATTTAAAAATAATGACGTAAACAAGAAATCATATTTAAATGTATAGGAAGGAAGCAGATATTATAAGGCCAGTAGGAAATTTTAAATGTAGACTTCTTGGAGCTTGACAACTTGCTGATTTGAGTTCTAAATCAATTTTCCTGTTTAAAATTTTATAAATAAAATGATCCTATTTTTTCTCTACTTATGATATAGTATGTGAGAATTAGCAATTTTTAAATAAAGGAAAACACTTCCACTGATTACCCTATTTAATTCCATAAACAAAAATTGCTATTTCAGAGATCTCAGAATATAATTACTTCAAAAAAATAATTACCTTGACTTAGTAAGAGATTATCAATTGGTTGTTTTGACTCCTGATGTCAATGAGTGGCTACCTCTATTTTTATTTAGTGCAGTATAAAGTGCTAGTTGTGTTGACCAACAAAGTCGTATGATATAGCAAGGGTGCATATAATACAAAAGGATTTATTTATATCAATTTTGAAAATACAACAAACATATGGCTATTCAGAAAGCATAAGAATAATAATAAGTGAAAAATAAGCATATTATTTTGCATTAACAATAAGCAGAATAAATCAGTAGCATTGGATGACCACAAGTACTTCATCGACAAATGAATTCTTAGTAAACATAAGTTGCAAACTAACCTTCATTTCAAAGGGGCAAGATGCCTAACTAATTTCCAGAAGGTTTTCTACCCTAATCAATGAACTAATACACAGTTTAATTTGCAACAAAACGTGCACAGCCAATAATGAAAGGAAAAAAAAACTCACTTGGAGTTTTTCTTCGAGTTCTCTTCCCATTCATGAACCATAGCAATACGAATCAACAAAAATAAATCCATGTAATACTTATATCGACCTGTATTCCAAATAAAAAATGATTGAGAGAAATACCTGATCCAGTGCTAAATTGGCGAGAAACAACAGGAAGCAAGGAAGAGAAACAACTCATATCAGCCCTGATATTTACCTTCAGTTGAGACATGATTTCAGCAACTCATCCAGAAAAATGCCTTCTTCACAGCTGGAAGATCGAGTCGGAATCAACTTGAAAACATTAAACCTCACAGTCGTTGACAATGGCCTGCAAAAGTCATAGTTTTCGAGAATAAAATTTCCCAGCTAGAGTGAACACATTGAATAGATAAGTTAGCTATGATACCAATCTTCTTCCAATTTTCACCTTGAAGACGCATACAATATATTTGACTACTCCAACACTTTTGTCTTCAATTCCATCTCACCACATCCCATTCATTCTTTTATATGATTGATGTTACAGATGGTAGGATCAAAATAATTTTTTGCAATAACATCATACAATATTGAAGATGTACTTTCGATTTTCAAGAATCTCAAAAACCTAAGTTCAATAAATGCATAACATGGGATCCAATACTGAGGAAAAAATGCATTGGAACAAATTACTTAAGAATGAAAAAGAATGCAGAATTTATGTGCATCAAAATAATTAATGATAAACAACTCAAATAATTAATGATAAACAACTTAAATTGCCAAATGATTGTCCACCAAATTATCCACAACACTCAACATGATTAATTTTGGAGCCCATTGATTCAGGGTGAAGAAGAAAAATATTAGAGAACTTGTACAAACACAGGAAAAGTACAAAATATGAAGATTAGTAGAACTATATATAGAAATATGTATACACGACAAATCCGAATAAGTAGAACTTCAACCATAGAGGGAAATACACCCTTCAATCAAGGAATTTCTAAAATTCAAAAAAGGAAAAGATATGATTTTGCTTACCTACAAGGCACGGTGTGTTCATACTGGGTATTCTTCCGTCCAGAGTCCACAACCTAAAGAATTCTAGGGCTCTAATATAGAGTAGATTCCTAGCGCATAAGGAAACAATCGAAGGATAAGGAAGAAACAGGGAATTGTCTTGATTTTCGAAGGAAGAGATAAGAAATCATGGCTCAAAATGAAAACACACGCTGGAAAGGAAAAGATTCCATTTGTAAAAGAAAACAAAGAAAAAATAAAAATAAATTAATTGCCACCACATGTACCAAAAAATTTGACCACAGACGTTACCGCACAAAAAATAGGCGGGAGAAAAAACCCCAATTAAGTGTCTTTATTTATATATATATATATATATATATAGATTACCATGAGGAAGTTTCATATTTCCCTTTGTTACCTAAACTATTATTCTACTATAAATAATTCATAATGTTTACTTATTTCAGAAGTACTAGGTAACAAAGTATGTTAGCTGTTGAATTCTGGTGACCGGCCAGAATCATTTTTTTTCTCTCTTTTATTTAACAAGTAGTAAGCATGATCACTATGCGTCTTACGTAAAATAATGTATAATAAAACATAAATTTTTGCATTTTTTTAAAGTTGTAATTTGTACTTTGACAATGAGTTTTATGTAAAAGCTATTAAAAAATTTAGAATTATAATAATGTACATAAATAAGATTGAGGCACATTAGTATTATTTTCACAAATAGATATGGTTGAGGTACATTTGTATTGAGTGTGGACTGAAATCACAATTAGCAAATGGCTAAGATTTTTCTTTTTTATTCATAAACTAGTGGTGCCACGTGCGTTGCACGTGTACGAAATTACCATGAAATATAGTTCAAGACACATTTCATTACTTTAAATTGTGTTTTGTCATGAAATAGAGTTCATTCCACTTTATTACATTAAATTGTGTTAGTTTAAAGTAACATCTAATAGCCATTTTTTATTCAAATGATATAACTCCACACAAATGCAATGATAGAAAATGTTTACAGTATTACCTTATAGTGCTATTTTATCTTACGAACATAAGTTGTGCTTTTTTTTTTTTTTATTTTTGCATTAGGATAAGTAAAGCAAAGGAAAGGACAATGTACAATTTTATGCTTGCTCCTTCCCAAAAAAAGTATCATTTTACTGTTTCATGAATGGTGGTAGAAGTATGAATGAACGGTGAAAAATCATTTGCCTCTTTTAATATAGTAGAGAAATAGTAGAGATTATTGAAATAACAATTAAAAAAATTCATAAAGCAAATAAAAAGTATCATGTGCCATTTACTACTCGAGAAATAATAGAGATCATTGGGATAACAATTAAAAAAAATTCATAAAGCAAAGCAAAAGTACCATGTACCATTTACTGTTCCATGAACATTAACAAGAGCTTTAAATGAACAGTGAAACACCCACTCCTCTCTTTTATTATAGTAGAGATATTTTGAACATAAGTATCAATACACTTGAAAAGTTTTTAGTTCTTAATTAATGTTATAAAATAAAATAAATAATTTTAAGGAAATGATGCCACATATTCCAATTAATTATCTCTAAATAGATTAATTCTAATCCTTATTTTATAGTAAAATGATTTATTGGCTCCGTATCACGCTCACGCAAGGAAAAATGGTTCAAACTTATGTCCACTAGAACAAGGAGACTTATGGTCAGCGCACGGAAAGATCCCAAATTTTGTCTAATTCATAATTGTTAATCCCTTTATTGATTTATTATTCCCCTCATTACCACACATCCCCACCCTCCAATCATAAATTTTTTGACCCAAAAAATCTGTTGTAAAGGAATTTATCTATTTGACCCAATATATATGTTGACAAAAGCGGTGACGAATCATCCCTACCTTTGTGGTGGTTTTTTTTTTTTTTTGTTCCCCTTCTTATAAGTAAATTAATCCTCACGCATATTTTTTTCTCTAATAATAATAATAATAATAATAATAATCATGCATATTTTCTTGTGAAATCCCGAAATTCCATGTTCTTTTCTTTTCCCTTTTTTTCTTCCTTGGGATAGGCGAGGGTAGGAAAATTACAAGAGAGATATATATGGTTTGAACCTTGGTCTCTTGTTTGAAAACTTTTTTTTTTTTTTAAATATTACAAGGAGATTATAGGGGAGGGGAATTGAACGACCAAGTGTGTAAAGAACTAATACATATGCCATTAGACTACAGATGTCTTAGCCTCTTGTTTGAAAACTTCAACACTCAACTATTGGTAGCACAATTAAGACCACAAATTCCATGTTCATTAATTATATTAAGACATATCAATATCCCAATTTAACACTATAATGAACATATGGAAAACAAATTGATCCTTAATAGAGATTTGGGTATCCACAAATCAAAATACTCATTTTATCACCTGTCTTGGAATCGCAATCGCTAAGCTGATCCTGGTAAGTCATACAATTGTAGAAAGTTATCATACCATATATATATTTCGAACTCTAAAACATATTAGAGCTTTTCTAACTGAACCATTGTAACAAGAAAACTAATATAGTATACAAATTATCAGAAAAATAAAATATAAATTGTTTGGAATGTTTTATTTTTTCCATTTATAAATTTACCTATCATAATTTGACTGTTGATTTGACAACTACCCAACTATCACCACGCATTTCAAACTTCAATTAAATCTCCATCACTCATTTTCACTAATTATAAATTCCCTTTATAAATTGACTTTATAAATCTAACCAAACGGGCTCTAAGTTAATTAAATTATTTGTAGTTTAATTTCATGAAAAATAAGTTCTATCAATGACGTGTTTGACAGAAAGAAAAATTAGTACTAGAACGTTATTATGTTCTAAAAAGCATATATTTCGGTGCACTTAGAATTAAAACTTGTACTTCACGCCTCACACTTTCTTAAGTATTCATCATATTTTATCACTCATTGTTGCGCGTGAGTTTAAGCATGGTCTCGATGTTTTTTCATATTAAACTTTCTTGATAAATTTCATTATTTTTTTTACTTTTCAAACTATTAGAATTTTTGGTAAATATTTTTGTTTTTGACAAAAAAGGGCTAAATGGCCGAGCATGGGTAAAAAGTATGATGACCTTTCCTGACCCATTCTAAAGTAGGGCCGATTTTCTTTATTCCATCACCGACCTGATTACCAGCTTTAGTTGGGTATTCTTTATCTTAATAAGGTCCGGTACCCGCGGGTGTCAGGTTTGACGGGTTTTTTTACCATCCCTACTATTTGTTAATAATACGATAATAGAAATATTACAATTTAATATGATTAAGCATACATTACTTAATATTTCGTATTAATGTTAAGATATAATTTGATTTTATATGTTCTCATACAACGCACGAATGAGAATCTAGTTTAATTTATTGAAAAATAAGTTTTATCACTCATGGTTGCGTGTAGGCTCAGAGCGTGGTCTCAACACTTTTTCATATAAGCTGTCCTAAGAAGCAAGACAATAAGCCAATATATATTAGATAGTTCACCCCGAAATTAAATGGTATAGTACGGAGTGATCCTTCATCGAGATTTAGCCCTAATTATAGTCGATTTTTGTCATAAATATTTGAAAGCCTCCTGTCATAAATGCACTTTTAGATGCTAATTGTGATCATGCCACAAAAAATGACAATTCACCGCTCAGATGATATATATATGACAAAAAAGGATTTCCTTCTAAATCACTTTCATTAAAGGTTCAACAAGTTACCCACTTTGTGGTACTGCCTTGTCAAATTATGATGTGCCACTGTAAACACAGCTAAAGAGTTTAGATCGGTCAATTTGATGTAGGTTCGAGAGTGTTGCTGGAATTTTTCTGTAAATTTTTAATGAGCTAGATCTGACTCTTTGTACGGAACCAGATTACCTATCAAAATCAGCCAAGTCACATGCACCATTACCCGTAAATTTAGACGATTTGCAATTTTATTTATTTATTTTTTCTCATACCTTTACAATTCTGTCACATCAACCTGATAAGTCATTGTTATAAGTTGGAAGAGATGACAATAATGATCCACGTCTAACTCCGTAATAAAACCATGCAGCCTATATGAGCCAAGGAGGAGGGAAAATGGGCCCTCAATGGCAATTATTTTTTGTAGGCTATCTGACTCTGTTATAGAATCAAAAGTGATCTCTGGATCATTTTGAAAAAAAACTTTATTCTCGCCAATCTATTTGGCTACGCAAGAAATGCCATGAACATGGTACGTAGATTTTCATGAAACCACAAGAGCTGTGCTACACTTACATATAAAACTTACAAAATACGCTTGATAAGATACAATTTTCTGACATTACATCACTTAAAAATCAAATATGGCGATAATGTCACATCACATTATATAGATAATTTTATAAGAAAATTTGTACAAAGTAGACTTTCCCAATCCACAATATTTCTGATAAGTGTTAACATTTGTATAAATTCTTCCCTGACTTTCTTCCTATTCGTATTTAAGCTTGTTTGGAAGAAACTATTAAAAAATCCTTTTTTTTTTTTTTTTTTGTGCCTCCCAAATCTAACTATTACCAACGAATTTCCAACAAGCTCTTTAGTGATAAGATTCTTATCACATGTGGGTTCAAGTATTTAGCAAGACAAACAAATCTATACAAATCTAGTGCTAATTTCTTACTACCTCTGTCCTTGAGAACTTGTTCTTGGGAACTTTATCTCTCATATATCAATTAGAGGCTTAAAAAAAGCCAAAATTTAATACCGACCACATTCTTCATAAAAAATAAAATTTCACATTTCCCAATAAATTTTCTTTACATTCTTTCTCCTGAAAAATCAATTTTAAAAAATCTCCATAATGCCCCAACAAGAAGCTCTCAATGAAAGGTATTTCTTTAAAATCCCAGAAAGCTCAAACAGAGACACTAAACGAGCTACTTTTATCAAAACAATACCAGATGGACAGAAATCCCGAAGTACTAATTCAATGGATTACGAGCAATCATACATTATATCCCAAGAGAATTTCAGCAAACAATACATTTCTCCCTGAAACACATGTTGCAAAACCAAAACTGGTACATTCCAGTGCAGCCTCTTCTTCTAAAGCCTTCAAGATGACAGTAGCTTAATAAGCAGGGTGGAAGGTCCATGTTACCTACAAGAAAGGGCATATGCTCAATGTTTTACAATAAATGGTCTTTTCTTGATTTCTCCTCCAACAGATTTTATCATTCTGTTTACCGGAAAGTATAGAAAAGACAGAACATGTTTGCATGTGTTCAACATATTTGGGTGTGTCAGGTGAGCCAATCTGAAGTGCAAGGAACGGGAGAACATAAACTTCTCAACATTGAAGAACAAAGATCAAATTAATATGAATTGATAGACTAATGTTAAGAGCAGGATCTTGGCTACTAAACATCTCTTTAACATCAGAAATATTCAAGTTTAAACTTTCAAGTTTCAAACCAAATACCCCTCATAATCTGATAATTTTTGGATTGGTCACATGACCCTTTCCTGTCTGTCACTTGGTCAGTTCATTGCTACACGTACAATGCAACTATATTCTTAATAACCACAATACATGGCGTGACTTTTTGCCTACCCCTGCCTCTTTGAACATATTATACTGAGATTACATCACACATGTAAGAAAGCCTCTTTGAGTTATGTGATTTTCACACTCCAACCCAAAAATGAGCAAATCATAAATAAGTCCATCTTTAAATAAATGTCATGCTTAACATGAAAAGAAAGCACAATAGTCCCCTCCTTTGTTTCTCAGACCAAGAAACCAGGAAACGAGGGAAGAATTAAGCAAAAGTTGCAGAAATTGCAAGGGTACATGAACAGAGGTTAGCTCTAGAAAGTTCACTTCTGCATCTGACTTATTCATCATTCTTTCAAGGGATAATTATATTAATTTGTTCTGTGTATCACAACATTTAGGAATAGTCATCATAATTTCATCAGTTCTTTGTGTAGTTTCCATTTCTAGTAATATGGTCTTTTGTCTAATAACAAAAACATATTATGTTTTAAACTTTCACCACAATATAATATGTTTTTAAATTTCACCACGTGTTTCTAACTCAGTTTCATGTGATGACAACCTGTCACCGATTCCAGCCAAATGATTCTGAAGGAACACCAGAGATATGCTTCCGTTATTATATTCTTTTGAATCTGTTGTTTTTTCTTGAAAATAATCAAATCAAAGTCTAAAGAAGATCACTATGAAGGCTCCGGAAATAGGATGTCGGTTTAGCTAAATAGAAGTATGCTGGACAACCGTTTTCATGGTTTTCTGCCAATGAATTACAGTTTACACACATAAACAATCATATTAATTCCAAATACACAAATCACTGAATTTATCTATTAAAGCAACTGTATTGGTTCCTCAGTCCCAAACAGATATAAATAAAATTCACTTTTAAGAGAAATGAATGTACCTATTTGACAAGAACTTCTCTGTGAGCTTTATATGAAAGAATTACATTCCATATTAAGGCAACAAAGTTAGCAGCAAGAACCTGTAAAAGACGTGTCAATTTGTCAAATAACAAAATGAACGATCAAGAAAACAATTGATAACTGAGTAACGCTATGCAAAAGTTAAAAGGGCATTTGGCTGCTGAAATTCACGAAAAAACAAGATATATAGGAGTAAAACTATATAAGTTCTTAGCAACAATGATGAAACATATACAAAATCTGAAACATTAATTCTTGTACTCAGCTTATTCATTTACGGACAAACATTAATCTAATAATTTCATTGTCATTTCAATAACATCAATTTTGTGGACATTGAGTTCATTAATTAACATCCCCTTCTCATGCTAAAAACAATTCTTCGTCTCAAAACCATTTTGTACAAATTCCCTTTTGACTTCCACAAAATATTTCGAGACATATCGAATTTTAAACCAAATATATCTTCTGAACCGGTTGTGATACCAGAACAACACAATTTTTCCTCTATGAATGAAACCACAAAGTTGACTATTCAAGCTGGATTATGCCTTTATATAGACCAAACCTGAAATTGTTGTGGTACAAATCTGAAGTTGAGGAATTGGAAGGGTATCCATAGCTGCCAATTTGCAAGAACAGAAGGGAACCACTCCTACAAAATCCGCGTTACGCATGACCATGAAAATATTCAGATAAAGTTTTCCATTGGGCTTGAGTCCAAAGCTTAACAAAACTACAAATCATAAAGATGAAAGAATCTTTAGCAATACCTGCTTTAGCTTTGGAATCACATGTGATGGTCTTCCCTCTAAT